>SSNQ01034232.1:337519-349193 GCA_006942095.1 Nothobranchius kuhntae
CCACTAGAAACTGAATCCCTCGGGAAGTAATTATTGTTTTATTAAACCACAAGGTTAGGACCCAGAGGTGCTATACCTCTGGGTCCAACAAGCATTCCACTAAGAACTTGATCCTCTGTCTGTGGGAAAACTTCATCTTGGAAGCAGAGGGTATGGGAGGCATACATGTTAAACAAAAAAAATCAGAATATGATGCAAAAGTCAATTTATTTCAGTAATGTTTCATAAATTTTTGAGATGTTTAATGTGGGATTTTCATCAGCTGTAAGCCATAACATTTTGTTACAGTTATAACAAATAAACAGTTGAATTATCTGTATTTGCATGGAATGCGTCTACTCTATCGCCAGCCTATCCATGCTAAAGTCTGTCGAGGGGGTAGGAAATCAAGCTAGTGGCCAGCCTAGGCACGCTAATGGCTAGCCTCTCCGATGCTAATGCCAGCCTCTCTATGCTAATGGTCGGTTCGTCGAGGAGGTAGGAAATCCAGCTAGTGGCCAGCCCAAGCACGCTAATCGCTGCCAGCCTAAGCACGCTAATGGCTAGCCTCTCCAATGCTAACACCAACCCGTCCAGGCTAACGCTAGCCTATCCATGCTAATAGACAGCAGAGGGAGTGTGTGATCCAGTCAATGACCAGCTGAGGGCCGCTAGTCCCTAGCATATCTAGTAGTAATGCCAGTAAAGGTGCTATTTCTCAGTAAGCAACGTGAGCCTCTCAGTTACCGGTGCCAGCTTTTTATTAATCAGGTTGGTAGTTTGCTTTGGAACTTATATAGCCTCCTGCTGCTGGGCAGTAGTCTTAATTTCGGTCCCCATACCGCGCCATACCAGCTGCCTGTAAACTGAAGAAGATTCGGTAGGTACAGAAAAGGGATGGTTGGTATGTGACCATTTCAGGCTAAATGTACCCATCCATCATTTAAACAGAATGCCTTTTATGAGTTAGTTTAATATTTTTGAAGGAAACATTTTTGTTTTTGCATTTATTCAGGAGTCTGAATTTCATCAGTTGTATGGATGTGCTTGTGGGTGAAATGGGTGTGCATAAATGCAGCAGCCATGTTAGGCTGACTGTGCCACATAATGTCTGATGAATGCTCGACTTTATTGGAAACCATTAATAAAAGGAACCTCTCTCTCTATCCCATCTTCCCAAGACAATGTGTGTCAACATGACCAATTACCAAGCTGATAAAACGCATGTGGCCTCATCTACTTCACCAGCAGCACGATAGATTACAGGGGACATTTATTTAGCTTTAGAGGAGCCCACATTAATCCTCTAATATATCAGTTGGCGTGTGATTTCCACAGACTCCCTCCAACTAGTAAACAGGTTACTTCTGGGACTATAAATTCTTTACCAGTCATTTATTCCTACTGAGCACTGAGACACGTTATATTTCATTTTATTTTACAAAAGAAAAAAAACTGTTGCTTTGGCTGGATTTCATTGTGTCATAAAAAATATACCAGAATCAGTCCTAAAAATGAGAGGCTATATTTTAGAGGGAACTGATGGTATCTCCAGTTGCACCACAACCCCAAGGATCTGGACTGGACTGAGAGCTGATGACTGGATGTGGAGGCCATTGGAGCTACCGTTGTGACCTGGACACCAGTTGAGTTTTGTGACATAGTCCAATGCAAGCTGCCATCAGAAACCTACGACTGTCAGATGATCTGAAAAACGTCTCACTCACTTGTTTCTTGAATATTTGCTGTGGTCTATAGTATGAATTATTGCCCTGTGAGTTGTTTGGTGTAGGATTAAAAAGCTGTTGCACTCTTGTTTTAACACTAGAACTACCAAGATTTTCTGACCCCTCAGCTCTACCAGAGGTAGCCAAATGACTCCTTGGTTTGAAAATCACAACTCAGTCACTGACAGTTAGCTGCCTTTCATTTGTAAATGTAGCCATTATTTGTGCAGAGCAAGACAATGGCCCATTGGAATGTGGAGGAATGTTGGGGAACTTGAAAATTTTCAGTCATTTAGGTTGGCCTCATTTTGTTTGCCTCTTTAGTCCTGGTAGAAAATGACTCTCAAGCCCTTTTTACAAGACACACTGTGCCAGCAAATCAGCGTAACATTACCGCAATAGTGTGTTTTATAAACAAGCATTGTGCAAATTTTGCTGCCTTTGGTGTGCCTTGCTTGGTAGTAATATTGTGATAACTGTCTGTCCTATAAACAGTGATTGCACCTTGGCACAGTCAAATGACGTAGCAAATGTGCGGCGACCCCCGACCGGAAAGAGTATATAAACCACGTAAACATGGGAAAGTTAGTAAACAACCAGCGGACATGGCTAATTGGAGTGACAATGAGATCTGTGAACTTCTGTCTTTACGAGCAGAGGCAGAAGTAGCGAGACAATTCTCAGGAACTGTGACGGACAGCCACCTCTTTGAGGGTTTGTCTAAAAAACTCAAGGAGCGTGGCTTGCCGAGACAGAGAACAGATCACGTCAAAACTCAAAGGATTGAAGAAGTTTCACTTTTCACTGTTTCTTTTTACATTCAATTGCAGCCAGGTAACCTGAAAAATAAATTCTATTCAGATTTAGCTGATCGCCTGAAGCCTTTTCAAAGGGTCTGGCTTGTTTTCAACACCTGAAAAGCAGCTTCATCACACCGTTTATGAACCTTCTTTTGGAACCTGGACAATCGAAGCCTGTATTGCAGTTAACCTGCATTATTCCCCCCAAATTTGTTTGAGTTGCAACACAAAACATTCACAAAAGGCTTGTGTATATACATATATATATATATATATATATTGAAGGTTTAATGTTCTAATAAAACCATAATGCTTTCTTGGATTGCTTGCATTTTTGTGGCCCTTTTGTAAATAGGGCTTCTGTTGAATCTGGTCAACTGAACTTGCCCACCCAAAATAATTTATG
Organism: Nothobranchius kuhntae; assembly: GCA_006942095.1. Lineage (NCBI taxonomy): Eukaryota > Metazoa > Chordata > Actinopteri > Cyprinodontiformes > Nothobranchiidae > Nothobranchius > Nothobranchius kuhntae. The sequence continues at coordinate 340,432 of SSNQ01034232.1, forward strand.
ACTGACTTTGTGAAGACTTCAGATAAGCACACAAGTTGTGAATGCAACACAAGCTATAAAGGCTACACAAAGGCTACTACAAATAGTAATTTAAAAAAGTCATGTTTTACAAATGCCTGTATGCTGTCATTGTATCCTGCATGTAGCCTCTGACTGAAGACACTCTTGTTGAGTAGTCTTGTGTCTCTGGTTTTTCTCTAGCTGCCTCTTTAACTGAATGCTAGAAAAAAACAGCCAAGAGGGGGAGGTGAGGGGAGTACCAGCTCCTGAATTGATTTACAGAACAAAGACAAACATTCACAAGTGATTAAGAATGCTAAGTGAAAACAACGGTGCCAAACGGCAGCTCTCTGGGAGTTCTAGTGTTGAGTTTGACGTTAGACAGAAGAGTGGGTCAGCTGTGTGACCTCCACAGCTCCTGCTCGCTCTTTGATCTTGGGTAAAAATGCAACATTGATGTTTTTGGCTAATGTTTTTGCTAATGCTAATGGTTAACTTTTACTAGCTGAGATGCACTCTGCTCTCTCCTGGATGCTAAATCAACATACGGTCCACAAACCAAGGTTGGTGAGTCCATGAATGTTAAATCATTCACTGCCAGCCGTTTCCAGATCAGAAAAGCCCTTTGCTGCCAGCGTTTTTCAGCGTTGTCACTGTTTTTTTTTAACATTCACAGAACCCTGGGATGATGTCAACACCAAAACTACCAAAACAAAGAGTAGACTCACCTCTTACATCAGGAAGAATCCGCTCCTTTCAAGCTTTATTTGTTCTTTCATAATCTGTTGTCGAATCGTGATTGGCAGAAGCTTTTCCTGTTCGCCCCTCACTTTTTTTACAGCAGCAGCCCAAAACGATCTCCTAACACATGGATGTACTGCTTCCTGATCACGTGACATGTGACGTACGTGGATGAAGATCGGCTTTAGAGCTGGGATGTTTGTTCTCATGGTGCGGGGGCTCGTTCCGACGCCCACACAGTAAAAAAATGCAAATGACGACTTTAGTCATCAAACGTAATGAATGAGTTAATAGATAAGAAGATGCAAAAGAGACTGGCTTGTTTCCAGGTCCAGTGTTGCCACCTTAGGGAGTTTTTTCAGTGGGCTAGAATGAGATGAGATGAACTCAAACTTTCATCCTGGTTTTCAAAAATGTTTATCATTTTCCAACAATCAATGAGACATTTCTGCTAATCCTGATGCTTTGTCGTGGCCAAAATAATCTTTTATACAGTATTTCTTCATGTTTCTTTGGTATATTCTTACTGTGTCTAGTTTCTAATTCCATTTTTGGTTCTTTCTTTCCTGTGTTTTAAAAAAGAACAAAAAATGGAATTTCTTCATGTTTCTGTTTCAGCACTGGTTTATGACAAAACACTTCCATATGCTGCTTTCAGAATCTGTACAGAAGTGTTTGACAGCAGCCAGAGCCTCTGTAGCTCTGGGTTTTACTCCACCTCGCTGTGCAGTTCATCCAACATGATTTTGAAAAATTGTCTGGGCTCCTGAAAGTGAAAAAAGAGCTGATAGCAGTCACACACCATGTTTCTCTACAGATTATTGTCTTGCTTTTAACCGTGTCTGCATCTGCTGCAGGCTCTCTGCTGTAAAATCATGCAATATATTTGCAAAAATATGCACTCACCAACCAGGTTTAAGACACTGGTTTCTCATGGCAGATGGATTCTGCCAGCTAGATGCCTACTTGAGCTTGTTTTATTTTTGGCTCTTATCAGTTGCTTTTTCTTTTACCATGGAGATGCTGTTGCACAGGATAATTTTACCCCAAACACTCTAACCCTGACATTAAGAGGAACAGCTTTAGGAACAGACTTATATTTAGTGAAAAAAACAAAACCAGGACCCAGCTTTTCTTATGGTGAGGATGATAAAATACAATGAGACAGAAAAGTATGTTATATTATATATTTCTATAGCACCTCTCAAGATAAAAATCATGAGGTGCTTTCCAAAAACAAAAAAAATTAAAATATAAAAAAGAATGTAGAAAATAATTAAAAATATGTTTAAAATAAGAAAAGTAGACAATTCCATCCTTCCATCCATTTTCATCTGCTTATCCGGAGTTGGGGCGCGAGGGCAGAGGCTTAAAGCCGGGCGTACACTGTGCGACTTTTTCACTTTTTGAGCCGATTTTCCACTCGTGCGAGAATCCACAAGATCGGGGCGAGTTTTGCGCTGAGCGTCGTGCAGTGTACAGGGGGTTACGAGAGGCAATTAACACCACGTGACCAGCTACCGATCAGCAATCGTGAGCTCGCACGGACGTCTGGTGTGTTTGATATTTTGCTCGTCCCTCGTGAGGGTATCGCATTGTTGAAGCGGCGCTGCGAGCAGCTGCGACCCAAAATGTATCAGAACCGCTCACGGCGCATGTGCAATCATGCATCAACACCGCTCACACGCTATTTCCCTAATAACACACGTTGCTCGTTTTTATTTCTACATGTTTTTTTACTCACAAAGATTGCCAAGAAAGCATGTTTGTCGTGTTCATGTCAAATTAAACTGATCTCAAAACACAGATTTACTTTCTTTATTTTGCTTTCCTCATCAAATCCCTGTGTGTCCCCCCTGCAGCACTCCCGAAGGATAACAGGCAAGACAAAAAGTCTGACGTGTTGTGTAAAAACTGCTATTTTTAGGATATTTTTAGGTCAGACGTGTTGCTACCAGACATACAGTGTGAGCAGTCAGGTTGCATCCGAGAACTGGGTCGTACAGTGTGAGCACATGGCTCATGAGATCTGCCCTGCGATGAAGTTGTATCGTAGAGTTTGAGCTGAAGCTGAGTGCTACGAGTGAAAAAGTCACTCAGTGTCCGCCCAGCTCAAGGCGAGAGGTCCAGACTTTCCTCTCCCCAGCCACTTGGGCCAGCTCCTCTGGGGGAATCCCAAGGTGTTCCCTGGCCAGGTGAGAGACATAGTCCCTCCACCATGTCCTGGGTCTACCTTTAGGTCTCCTCCCGGTTGGACGTGCCCGGAAAACCTCACCAGGGAGGCGTCCAGGAGGAATCCTGACCAGATGCCCGAGCCACCTCAACTGGCTCCTCTCGATGTGGAGGGACAGCAGGTCTACTCTGAGCCCCTCCCAAATGACCGAGCTTCTCACCCTATCTCCAAGGGAGAGCCCAGCCACTCTTTGAAGAAAACTCATTTCGGCCGCTTGTATCAGCAATCTCGTTCTTTCGGTCACTACCAAAAGCTCATGACCATAAGTGAGGGTAGGAATCGTAGATCGACCGGTAAATCGAGAGCTTGGCCTTCTGACTCAGCTCTCTCTTCACCACGACAGACCGGTACAATGCCCGCATCACTGCAGATGCAGCACCAATCCGCCTATCGATCTCACGCTCCAGTTTTCCCTCATTCATGAACAAGACTCCGAGATACTTTAACTCCTCCACTTGGGGCAGGACCTCATCCCTGACCCAGAGAAGGCTTTCTACCCTTTTCCGAATCAAGACCATGGTCTCAGATTTAGATGAGCTGATTCTCATCCCAGCTGCTTCACACTCGGCTGCGAACCGCTCCAGCAAAGCTGAAGATCACGTTCTGATGAAGTCCACAGGACCACATCATCTGCAAAAAGCAGAGTCCTGATCCTCAGGCCACCAAAATGGATACCCACCACAACTTAGCTGCGCCCAGAAATCCTGTCCATAGAGGTTATGAACAGAATCGGTGACAAAGGGCAGCCTTGGCAGAGTCCAACTCTCACTTGGAACGAGCCCGACTTTCTGCCGGCAATGCGGACCAAGATCTGACACCGGTCATACAGGGACCTAGCAGCCCACATCCGAGGGCCTGGTACCCCATACTCCCGGAGTACCCTCCACAGGGCCCCCTGAGGGACGCGGTCAAACACCTTCTCCAAATCCGCAAAACACATGTAGACTGGTTGGGCAAATTCCCACGCACCCTGCAGGATCCCCCTAAGGGTATAGAGCTTGTCCAGTGTTCAATGGCCAGGATGAAAACCACATTGCTCCTCCTGAATCTGAGGTTAAACAATCCGACAGAGCTGGTCCAGTGTCCCCCGTCTCCCCCGAAACATTTTGGGAGTTCTGTCGAAGGTGGGAATTGAATCTCCTTCTGACAGGAGACTCTGCCAGATGTTCCCAGCAGACCCTCGCGATACGTTTGGGCCTGCCTGGTCTGACCGGCATCCTCCTCCACCACCTGAGCCAACTCACCACCAGGTAGTGGTCAGTTAACAGCTCCGCCCCTCCCTTCACCCGAGTGTCCAAGACATGTGACCACAGGTCAGATGAAACAACAACAAAGTTGATCATTGAGCTGCAGCCTAAGGTATCATGATGCCAAGAGCACATATGGACACCTTTATGTCTGAACATGGTGTTCATTATGGATAATCCATGACTGGCACAGAAGTCCAATAACAAAACACCACTCGAATTCAGATCAGGGGGGCCATTCCTCCCAACCACACCTCTCCAGGTCTCACTGTCATTGTCCACGTGAGCGTTAAACTCCCCCAGCAGAAAGAGAGAGTCACCGGAAGGAGCGCTTTCCAGCACCTCCTCCAAGGTCTCCACAAAGGTGGGTAGTCTGTGTTGGATAAATTATGGAAACATTATTTTATTATTTTTTAAACAAAAGCTTCATCCGTTTTTTTTTTTTTTTGAAAGCTTCATTCAGTCTATTTTACTCTGGCAAAAGACAGGCATTTGACCTTGCCTCTTTCCAGTCCTAGCTTATCAGTAAGAACGCCCTGTGCCCAAGCCTGTTATCTCCCTGCTCGCTGAGAGTCTAAAGGAATGTCAAAGTGTGTGCATCAATGTTTTAGTTTGTAAATGTGTGTGCGTTTTACCGTTTTGCGTGTCCTTAATAAATACTCTTGGAGGGCGTTGTCTGATGAGAGTGAACTGACAACCCTTGTGTGGTGTGTATTTGTTTTTTGCTCTCCCTTTGCAAAGTCTAAATTGTTTGGTTGTTGGTCAATTATTGGTATGGGTTATTGATCAGCTTATGGGTTAATCGATCGGCTTATTAATATAACCCCTGCGTGTTGAACTTTCCCTCAGGTACCCTTGATGGGAAAATGAAATTACCTAACAGTCTGAACTGTAGTTTGGTGCATAAGCACAGACCACAGTCAGAACCCATCCCCCCACACTTAGGCGGAGGGAGGCTACCCTCTAATTCACTGGTGTAAACCCCAACGTACAGGCACCAAGATGGGGGGCAACTAGTATGCCCACCACTGCTCGGCGCCTCTCAGTGAAAGCAACTCCAGAATGAAAGAAAGTCCAACCCCTCTCAAGGGAACTGGTTCCAGAGCCAGAGCCATGCGTTGAGGTGAGTCGGACTATATTGAGTCGGAACCTCTCAACCTCACACACCAACTCAGGCTTCTTCCCCACCAGAGAGGTGACATTCCATGTGCCAAGAGCCAGCTTCTGTAGCCGAGGAACAGACTGCCAAGGTCCCCGCCCTCGACTACCACCCGTCACACACTGCACCCGACCCCTTTGGCCCCTCCCACGAGTGGTGAGCCCATGGGAAGGGAGACCCATGTTTCCTCTTCGGGCTGTGCCCTGCCGGGCTCCATGGGTGAAAGCCCGGCCACCAGGCGCTTGCCTACGTGCCCTACCTCCAGGCCTGGCTCCAGAGGGGGGCCCCGGTGACCCACATCTGGGTGAGGGAACATGATTTCCATTTATAAAATTCATCAGAAGAGGTATTTGGGCTGCTCTTTGTCTGATCCCTCACCTAGGACCTGTTTGCCATGGGTGACTCTACCAGAGGCAGAAAGCCTCAGACAACTTAGCTCCTAGGATCATTAAGACATTCAAACACCTCAGCCACGGTAAGGTGGCAGGCCATGGAGACAAGTAGACAATTGTGATTAAAAAATGTAAAGAAAGAGGGTAAATAGAAAATAGGGAAAGAGGGAAATCAGTGGATCCTGAGGAAGGTGAATAGGTAGGGAGAGCAGAATAAGGAGAGGGTGATGAAGGTCACACCAAAACCAGCTTGAACAAGTGAGTCTTCAGCTGCCTTTTAAAGGAGACCACCGAGTTCACTGATCTTAGGCTCGGTGGGAGAGAGCTCCAGAGTCTGGGGGCCACAGCAGCAAATGAAAGAGGTCATGTTGATCTACCAGCCACTAGAGGGCACCATTGTGCTCAGCAAGGCGAGGTTGGGATTGTGTGAAATGGCGGACTTGACAAGTCAAGCAGCTGATTTTGAGCCTAGAAGATGTTCTAACGGCAGTGTTGGGAATAACGCAGTACAAAAGTAATTAATTACTGTAATGCATCGCTTTTTGCTGTAATGTGGTAATGTAAGGCATTACAGGGAAAGAAAAGGGTAATATTTACTCAGTACAATTGTCAGTAACGCAGTAATTACAATGCATTTTTAAACCCAGAATCAAGATGTGGATTTCCTAAAAATTCAAATTGCAGGAAGCCTGAAAAAAGATCCAGTATCCACATATATGACGTCATTTATGGACTCAGCTTTGCGGGCATTCTATGAGGAGAGAGGACGCAGCGGTAACGGCTCAAATACTGCAGCTGCGTCCTGCGCGTGGCCACTGTTATATTCACAAAATCGCTCCACCAAAACAAAGTAATTCATTTGCAATCATTTATATCAGCCCATATTCTCTGGTACTTCATGTACTTCTCAGCTGAGTTCATAATCTGTGCCCGGGTGATTTCAACTCATTGCTGCTGGAGCGCAGCGCATATTAAACTTTTTTAGTTTTTATTTTTTGCGTTCGGTAGATCCCTTTGGCTGATTATTTAGAAAGTAGGAAATCTAGGAAACAGTTTTTCTGGAAGACGGAGAAAACATGCAGCATGCCGGAAGGTTAGAGAGAGAAAGGGCCGGAAATTATTCACATAAAATCAAGAAAAAAAAAAGAAAAAAAGTAGGTAGATTTATCCCCAATACACATTTTTACCAGTGAAAAGCAATAATATATAAGCATTTAATATTTATACATGTGATAGAATCAGATCACCCCAGAAGTCAGTCCCACACCCAGGGCCGTATCAAGGCATTTGGGGACCAAGGCAAATATAGGCTTGGAGCCCCCACCACCTCACTCCCTGCTCAGTTAATATAAGATGGCAGCGTGCTGAGAGTACAGATTGTTGTTGCTTTCATTTAATAAACAATCATTTTAAAGCACTGTTATTATATCTGTTTTTAACAGCAATCCTAGCTCAGACACCGCATCACCTTCCACATATACAGTTGTGGTCAGAAGTTTACATACACTTGTAAAAAATATAATATAATGGCTCCACTGAGTGTCCCGTTATTTCTAAAACTCTGATTTTTCTCTGATAGAGTGATTGGAACAGATACTTCTTTGTCACAAAAAACATTCATGAAGTTTGGTTCTTTAATGTCTTTATTATGGGTTAACAGAGAAAAGTGATCACATTTGCTGGGTCACAAATATACATACAGCAACATGAACTAGCAATTTAGGTGACTTAGAAACGTGTCAGTGAACTGAGCTTCATAGCATGGCCTCTTAACTTCTTGTAAGTGATTATGAGTGACTACAGCGGGTGACTTCTCTTAGGCCAGGTATATAGGGCTCATTGGATACAAACGCCCACAAACGCTACAATGGGAAAGTCAAAGGAGCTCAGCATGGATCTGAAAAAGCGAATTATTGACTTGAACAAGTCAGGAAAGTCACTTGGGGCCATTTCAAAGCAGCTGCAGGTCCCAAGAGCAACAGTGCAAACAATTGTTTGTAAGTATAAGGTGCATGGCACTGTTTCATCACTGCCAAGATCAGGAAGAAAACGCAAGCTATCACCTGCTGCTGAGAGAAAATTGGTCAGGATGGTAAAGAGTGAACCAAGAATCACCAAAAAGCAGATCTGCCAAGAATTAGAAGCTGCTGGAACACAGGTGTCATTGTCCACAGTCAAACGTGTTTTGCATCTCCATGGACTGAGAGGCTGCCGTGCAAGAAGGAAGCCCTTGCTCCAAAAGCGGCACCTTAAGGCTCGACTGAAGTTTGCTGCTGATCACATGGACAAAGATAAGACCTTCTGGAGGAAAGTTCTGTGGTCAGACGAAACNCCCACCCAAAATAATTTATGACTGACTTTGTGAAGACTTCAGATAAGCACACAAGTTGTGAATGCAACACAAGCTATAAAGGCTACACAAAGGCTACTACAAATAGTAATTTAAAAAATTCACGTTTTACAGATGCCTGTATGCTGTCATTGTATCCTGCATGTAGCCTCTGACTGAAGACACTCTTGTTGTAGTCTTGTGTCTCTGGTTTTTCTCTAGCTGCCTCTTTAACTGACTGCTAGAAAAAACAACCAAGAGGGGGAGGTGAGGGGAGTACCAGCTCCTGAATTGATTTACAGAACAAAGACAAACATTCACAAGTGATTAAGAATGCTAAGTGGAAACAACGGTGCCAAGTGGCAGCTCTCTGGGAGTTCTAGTGTTGAGTTTGATGTTAGACAGAAGAGTGGGTCAGCTGTGTGACCTCCACAGCTCCTGCTCGCTCTTTGATCTTGGGTAAAAATGCAACATTGATGTTTTTGGCTAATCTTTTTGCTAATGCTAATGGTTAACTTTTACTAGCTGAGATGCACTCTGCTCTCTCCTGGATGCTAAATCAACATACGGTCCACAAACCAAGGTTGGTGAGTCCATGAATGTTAAATCATTCACTGCCAGCCGTTTCCAGATCAGAAAAGCCCTTTGCTGCCAGCGTTTT
>SSNQ01034232.1:358369-376089 GCA_006942095.1 Nothobranchius kuhntae
TTGACTGAAGAGAATCCAAAATTTAAAAGAGGGCCAATTGTATTAGCTACTGAGAAAAATCCTTCTAGAAAACGCTTTGGTCTAATGCTGGTACCTGAAAGATCACTGTTCGAAAATGTGAATTTAAGCGCCTGAACTAGTATGTGATGGACGTCAACTTCGGAGTGCTGCATCAGGGTACTAGTCCAGTGGGCTCCAGTTTCCGAGAGGTTGCCGAAGGCATTCATCATCTAATCAGTACACGCCATAGCGGGGTCAAATTTAACAAAAATCTTTTGTGTGAACAGGCGATAGTTAGTCATTAACAGACCTGGGCGGTCTCGGAGCGTGATACCCAAAGAGGGCTCAGGTTCATACAGATGTGTTAGGGGAGGCTAAGAATGAATCTCTGCTGCAGTCGACCTCAGACCGATGCACGCAACTAACAAAACATATTTTCATTCTTTCGTTCTTTTTTAAACACAGAAACAGTTTTGTTTACCTGTTTGTAGCTGCCGGCTTCTTCAGGCTGACACGTCAGCCTGAAGAAGCCGGCAGCTGTCGGCAAAACTGTAGCTACAAACAGGTAAACAAAACTGTTTCTGTGTTTAAAAAAGAACGAAAGAATGGATTTAGAAAGACACAGCAAGAACACACCTAAGATGAAAAACATATTTTGTCAGACCTGGAATCAGAAACTAAGAACATTTTAGACTGTAGACTGGCGCGACCCTGCGAGGGTTCGGCACAGGTGAGAGCTCTGGAGGGCCCTTGGTCGATACGCAGGTGAGGTCAGAGAGATCAGGGTCAGCCAGTAGTGGTACAGGGTGCCATTCAACCCCCCCTTTGGTAGGTGAGTTACCAACCTCAGGGCAAGAGGTCACCAGCGCCAGCTATAGTGGAGTAGGGTCAGTGATGTCATCAGCCCCTCCTTCGGCAGGTGGGGTTCCCACCGCAAGGTGCTGGGCTTCAGCCGGAGTCTCAGCGCCACCATCCACCCCCCCTTTGGCAGAGGCTGTTCCCACCGCAGGGTGCGGAGTCTCAGGTGGTGTGTCACTGCAACTGCCAACTCCCCCTAGGGTAGGTAGTTTTCCCACCACAGAGTAAAGTGGTCCTTCTGCAGAGATGACACAGACACTGTGGATGTCACTGACCTCAGAGGTACTGGATTGACTGGTCAGTCTGGCAGCGCCCTTGTAGTTAACAACACCTAAAGAGGGAATGAGGTCCTCAAGAGGCGCCATGGGCGTTGGTTGAGTCAGCCGAGTTCGGANTTCTGACCACAACTGTATGTCATGAGCTCCCTGAGCGTCAGATTACCAGATTCATATTGAAGTTGTTTTGGTGAAAGTAACTTCAAGTAATGCAAAAGTAGTGTAACGCCTTACATTTTAAAATTAGTAATATTGTAATGTAATGAATTACTTTAAGATGAGGGTAACAAGTAATAAATAATGCATTACAGTTTGGAAGTAACTTGCCCAACACTGTCTAACGGTAAATATAGTTGTAAAATAAACTTGGTAGAAATTAGTCCTTCTGTACGATTTATCTCTGAACATGGTGCTGGAATGTGTCAGCAGTGAACCAACATCCCAACGGCTGGAAAATTGGTCATGTTGTTTCAATACCACCTCTGAACACCAGAGTCCACCAGATTGTTCGTGTTCCATAGTCAAACTTTAAGTAATGCCCATTTATATTCACCTGTCTGCTGGAAACCTCTTAACCCTCCCACTGTCCTGATGGGTGACCCCGCAAGGAAAGTTGACTATTGAGCAGTGTAGGGTTTGGTAAATTCAGTGCTTTAAGAGCTCAATATTTATTACCTCTACTTATGACCAAGCTGTGATACTCTATCTAAATATAGAATATCAACTTGCTTGGTCTTTACTGTATTTAATCAGAAAACTCTAGGATTCTTTTTTTTATTAAGGGATTGTACACCCTTTGTTTGATTCAGAAATGAGTCAGGTTTTTAAAAGTAAGAATTTATTTTACAAACAATTAAAACATGACAGGTTAACTAACATTTACTTTGATGGATGGAACTAGATGTGATGTATGAAACCTATGTGTGAATGTAATTTTATCATAACTTACAGTTGTGGTCAGAAGTTTACATACACTTGTAAAAAATATAATATAATGGCTCTACTGAGTGTCCCGTTATTTCTAAAACTCAGATTTTTCTCTGATAGAGTGATTGGAACAGATACTTCTTTGTCACAAAAAACATTCATGAAGTTTGGTTCTTTAATGTCTTTATTATGGGTTAACAGAGAAAATTGATCACATTTGCTGGGTCACAAATATACATACAGCAACATGAACTAGCAATTTTGGTGACTTAGAAACGTGTCAGTGAACTGAGCTTCATAGCATGGCCTCTTAACTTCTTGTGAGTGATTATGAGTGACTACAGCTGGTGACTTCTCTTAGGCCAGGTAAATAGGGCTCATTGGATACAAACGCCCACAAACGCTACAATGGGAAAGTCAAAGGAGCTCAGCATGGATCTGAAAAAGCGAATTATTGACTTGAACAAGTCAGGAAAGTTACTTGGGGCCATTTCAAAGCAGCTGCAGGTCCCAAGAGCAACAGTGCAAACAATTGTTTGTAAGTATAAGGTGCATGGCACTGTTTCATCACTGCCAAGATCAGGAAAAAAACGCAAGCTATCACCTGCTGCTGAGAGAAAATTGGTCAGGAGGGTAAAGAGTGAACCAAGAATCACCAAAAAGCAGATCTGCCAAGAATTAGAAGCTGCTGGAACACAGGTGTCATTGTCCACAGTCAAACGTGTTTTGCATCTCCATGGACTGAGAGGCTGCCGTGCAAGAAGGAAGCCCTTGCTCCAAAAGCGGCACCTTAAGGCTCGACTGAAGTTTGCTGCTGATCACATGGACAAAGATAAGACCTTCTGGAGGAAAGTTCTGTGGTCAGACGAAACAAAAATCGAGCTTTTTGGCCACAATGCCCAGCAATATGTTTGGAGGAGAAAAGGTGAGGCCTTTAACCCCAAGTACACCATGCCTACAGTCAAGCATGGTGGTGGGAATATTATGCTGTGGGGCTGTTTTGCTGCCAATGGAACTGGTGCTTTACAGAGAGTAAATGGGATAATGAAGAAGGAGGATCACCTTCACATTCTTCAACATAACCTAAAATCATCAGCACGAAGGTTGGGTCTTAGGCGCACAGTTGGGTGTTCCAACAGGACAATGACCCCAAACACACATCAAAAGTGGTAAAGGAATGGCTAAATCAGGCTAGAATAAGGATTTTAGAATGGCCTTCCCAAAGTCCTGACTTAAACCCCATTGAAAACATGTGGACAGTGCTGAAGAAACAAGTCCATGTCAGAAAGCCATCAAATTTAACTGAACTTCACCAATACTGTCAAGAGGAGTGGTCAAAGATTCAACCAGAAGCTTGCCAGAAGCTTGTGGATGGCTACCAAAAGCGCCTAATTGAAGTGAAAATGGCTAAGGGACATGTAACCAAATATTAGCACTGCTGTATGTATATTTGTGACCCAGCAAATGTGATCACTTTTCTCTGTTAACCCATAATAAAGACATTAAAGAACCAAACTTCATGAATGTTTTTTGTGACAAAGAAGTATCCGTTCCAATCACTCTATCAGAGAAAAATCAGAGTTTTATAAATAACGGGACACTCAGTAGAGCCATTATATTATATTTTTTACAAGTATATGTACACTTCTGACCACAACTGTACGTATCTAGGAGAGCTGAGTTCTGGATGTAAAAGAATTTGGTTTGCGTTAAGCTATGAAGTTGATTATTATCAAAAACCCATCAGATGCAATCTGTCATGTCTACATACCCACTCGAAGACCCTCGTGATAGATCCGGAATGTCGAAGTCCTCGGACTTCCAGGCACTCTTAAAGAGTCAAACAATATCGGCTTGTTCTGCAGGAACTGTTTGCTGTATCAGCTTCACAGGTGCAAAAAGATTTTGACGATGTGTCAAAAGTTTTGATGGGTTAAAGTGGTCTTGCTTCAGATGGCCGGTCTGAAGCTTTTCTCAAGAACTGATGACCACCAGAGTGATCCAGTTTTAATGTTCTCATGTTATTATTTGTGTAGCCAACCAGAGGTTGACAAGTTGAGAAATATTACCAAGACAACTCAGAAACACGCCTTCTTTAATCCGGATGTTCTGTTGTGGGGTAAAGGGTTATCTATGTGTCACGCGTTTAACTTAAATTTACTTTGTCCTGTGTGAGTGCAAATGGTGATGACCTTGTCATTTAAACATGCTGAAACATGTATCAATCAATGTAATCATAACATAACATTCATTTCAAACTTCAGTCATTGAGCACAGATTAATGAAAACATTTCATTATACTATAATTATTATAAGTAGCAATAAACAAATGTTTATTTAATGATTATTTAACATAAGTTTTAAAAGTTCATATTTAATTGTCACAACATTGCAGTAAAGTTGTGGATATGTCGCGACAACGTTCCAGCAACGTCCTATGTGACGTTCTGACAACGTCGTCGTGGAATTTCACTTTGGAAGTCGCTACTACGTAACATGCGATGTTCCTGCAACATCACAAGGTGTCAGAAAATACGTTGCGACTACGTTGTTGCAACGGACCTGTGTTAGTGGGGAAGAAATGAATGCAGAAAACTACGTGTACTGGAAAATGTTGCCAAAAAAAACAAACAAAATTCACATAACCCTATAATATATTTAAGGGAAGATCAACGATTTGGAGCAAAAACTTTATCAAAACAGAAGGGCAAAATAATCTGTAGCCCATAACTGGTAAAAATCAAAATAAAGTAGATCATAATAGAAATGACGAAAAGGAATCAGCTGTAATGAAATTATGCAGAAATGTATATCTGTGAATACTGTATATCTTTTAAAGAAGTAATAATATAATTACTAGTACTATAAAGAAGAAGAACCACTACAATGTCAGTCAGTGAAGTTAGTAATCAAACCTAAGTGTGAATGAATATACTCCACAAGGAATTATAGATTAGTACATAAAAATAAAAAATGAAATTTGGATAAACGCAACAGTTTGTGGAATACTTCCTCTAACTGTTAAGACTTAAAGGGGCATTATGGAAGTTTGACAGCCAAAACATGTATAGAAATAATACATTTCTTCTTCATACATTCTCCTGCAATGCCCTGGTCCTGTAGAATGAGCCCTGGCATTTTTCTGTGATGGCCTGTTTTTCTGTAAAGAGATGCTCGGGTCGAGCAGGCTGCTTCATGCACGTTCACGCTCAGGCATAGCCCGTAGCATTTGCTCTCTATAGCTTTAGCAGCAGAGAGTGAGTTGGTGCCAACTCAGCGACGTTGTCGCTGTTCCTAACGCCTAGTGATGAATCTAGCTACATTTCTGAGGACCCTTAGCTACTTTCTTCTAGATATTTCCTGCAAATTAGCAACAAAATAGCCATTTTCGCTCCGAACCATTCTTTGAACGTTGTTTCAGCTGTCATCAAGGATATAACTGTTACAGATACAAAATACATTACTGGTGATTTAGCTCAATTAGTAAGACGATGTACTCCTGTGCAGAAGACCTGGGTTCAATTCTCCAAGTGAGTAGGGTTTTGTCAGAGTTTATTTTTCACGTTAATGGTATATTTATTCACAGTAAGATGCCGAAACTTTTATTTGAGACTCGCCGAACGGCATTGAATTCACAGATAAAAAAGATGTGGGTTCAACTTTCATTTTGGAACAATTTTTCAAGCAAGGGAAGGGAATGATCTGAGCATGCAGGAAGACTGACCCATCATAAACCTTTGTCGGCTGTGCTGAAGAGAAAGGAACCAAATTGTTTAGTTAATTAGCTGCACGGTCTCCTGTCCTCTGTCCTCCAGGCCACACACACACACACACACACAAGGGACTGTCAGCTCTCAGAGCTCTGTGAAGCTGACCCCCTCAGCTTCACAGAGCTTCGTCTCAGCTGTTATTTTCGTTAAGGAGTGTGCACGTACAGCATGCGCGCCTCGTGCACGAGCCTACTATTAAAGCTGCCATTACGCTTTTTGCCTGAGGGGGCAATCGCGAGCACAAAAATTCAAAATTCCGTAAAGTCCCTTTAACCATTACAGAACTCCAGCAAACCACAGCATGACCATCTCAAGTCACCCCAAGTCTGCACATCATGTATGGACAGGAATTACAACCATGCACACACACAAACACAAACAAACTTGTGCAACCTGAAACAGGGAACTATGGGACAGACGAACCTGGACAATAGAGATCACCCCCCTTTTGAAGTTGAAGGCCTAACCGAAGGCGCAGGAGGTGCAGGCGGAAGCACAGGACCGGCCGGTGCAGGTGGAGGCACCTGTGCAGCCGGGGCTTCACGAACAACCGGTACGAGAGCTCAAGATAGGTGGCCACCGATGTTGCGGACCGAGTCCCCTAGAGAGGTCAACCATGCGGAGAAGTGACGGAACAGGAGCCATGACAACCCCAAAGACAAACAAAGGTTTAGGCATGCAGTGAATAACACGACAGAATCAGCGGAATACCAGGAGTAAGACACTGGTTGAAACCTGAGACAGGATCTGCCGACAACTCACGCAGCACCCTGTTAACCGCACCAACCCGAACCATGTTCGGACCATTGAATGTAACACGATCCACCGTAGCTGGAGAAAGAGCAAAGGAGATGTTATCATAAAAAGGAGAAAACTCCATAACAGACTTATGCTCACTAGGATCCAAGTAATATAGGGAGACCTCACCTACGTGGACCACAGCACTATGTGGAACTGTCACCCATAGGATTTGAGACGGAAGCACAACACGTGTGGACACACCATGATGCTCACAGAAAACATCCGCTTCATGAGCAGGGGTATTAACTAACCAACGTTCACCAACAACAACAGCAGTAGTTTGAACAACATGCGAACGTGAAGTCATAAGTCACAGGACATTTTGAATCTCCTGACAACTCATGTATGCCACACACACACCAGTGGCACCGCCACGCAGAAAAGGTGTGCCTGGACACAAGAAGTGTGGGCCACATGTGAGCGAACGCACGTGCAGATCCGGAACCAACCGGACGTGTGGCATGTCCTCATGGAACGTGACGACAGGGGGGGTTATGTAACTTCACGTGAGTGTCGTTAACCCAATTACCTACATTTACCACATCTTTTAGTCTATAGATGTCATCTGGAGACACAATAGGTGAGTTGATGATGAAAGCGAGTTCTCCAGCATCTGGATTGACACATAACGGGATAGCACTGCCCAACGAGAAAGCCAAGTGAGTCTGAAGGGCCATCAGGTCTTTTGATGTCACTCGAGCAATCGCAGACAGGACCATGGCCAGGGACACGAGGTACGGAGGAATCCTCCCCATGAGGAGAGTGTCAATCGAGGCGCTCACGTCCTGACCATAATCGGACAGGCAAGTGGTCAGCATCTGTGTATGAGCATAATCAACATTAACAAAAGAACACAATTTGTTCACAGTGGAAGTTGTTTTATGCAAAATGTTGCTATGAGTGTTGAGTACCACCATAGTCTGTTATTCAGATGTGCCCAGCTGTCTGAAAGCACCCTGTTGCTGCAGTACCTGCTTACACAGAGCCGGATATTCTCTTTTAAGCTCATCAATGTGTCGACGAACTGTATTAATATCGATCAAGTTGACTGAAGAGAATCCGAAATTTAAAAGAGGGCCAATTGTATTAGCTACTGAGAAAAATCCTTCTAGAAAACGCTTTGGTCTAATGCTGGTACCTGAAAGATCACTGTTCGAAAATGTGAATTTAAGCGCCTGAACTAGTATGTGATGGACGTCAACTTCGGAGTGCTGCATCAGGGTACTAGTCCAGTGGGCTCCAGTTTCCGAGAGGTTGCCGAAGGCATTCATCATCTAATCAGTACACGCCATAGCGGGGTCAAATTTAACAAAAATCTTTTGTGTGAACAGGCGATAGTTAGTCATTAACAGACCTGGGCGGTCTCGGAGCGTGATACCCAAAGAGGGCTCAGGTTCATACAGACGTGTTAGGGGAGGCTAAGAATGAATCTCTGCTGCAGTCGACCTCAGACCGATGCACGCAACTAACAAAACATATTTTGTCAGACCTGGAATCAGAAACTAAGAACATTTTAGACTGCAGACTGGCGCGACCCTGCGAGGGTTCGGCACAGGTGAGAGCTCTGGAGGGCCCTTGGTCGATACGCAGGTGAGGTCAGAGAGATCAGGGTCAGCCAGTAGTGGTACAGGGTGCCATTCAACCCCCCCTTTGGTAGGTGAGTTACCAACCTCAGGGCAAGAGGTCACCAGCGCTAGCTATAGTGGAGTAGGGTCAGTGATGTCATCAGCCCCTCCTTCGGCAGGTGGGGTTCCCACCGCAAGGTGCTGGGCTTCAGCCGGAGTCTCAGCGCCACCATCCACCCCCCCTTTGGCAGATGCTGTTCCCACCGCAGGGTGCGGAGTCTCAGGTGGTGTGTCACTGCAACTGCCAACTCCCCCTAGGGTAGGTAGTTTTCCCACCACAGGGTAAAGTGGTCCTTCTGCAGAGATGACACAGACACTGTGGATGCCACTGACCTCAGAGGTACTGGATTGACTGGTCAGTCTGGCAGCGCCCTTGTAGTTAACAACACCTAAAGAGGGAATGAGGTCCTCAAGAGGCGCCATGGGCGTTGGTTGAGTCAGCCGAGTTCGGAATGTCCACTCACCGAAGGAAATGACAGCCTTAAAGCATCGGAGCAGGTTCTCCCCCTACAGGAAAGGAAAAACATTGATGTCAGCTACAAACACTGGATGGCTCACTGACATGTATCCCAATGAGGAGTTTAGGAACACAACATTCGACAAGGTCATTTGGCCTGAACAGTAAGGACGGATGTTCACGGCGCAGGGCATTAGTTGTAAGACACGACCCTGTGCAGCTGCAGCCAAGTGGACATGCTCCCAGAGAGAACTGGACATGACTGTGAAATCTGAACCAGAGTCCAAGATTCCCTTACAGTCAAGTGCCCCCTCCAGGGTCACCGGAATGTGAGGTTTCTCATTAGGACCCTCACGGACGATAGTGCAGAGAAACCTTAGGGGAAGTCTGAACGGTGAGGGTTTGGTGGCAGGTGCTGCGGATGCTAGAGGACCAGCGCTGACGGAAGCGACCACACCAGACCTCACCGAGGTCACAGGTGTCATCGGATGTGCCGTTGTGGCAGGCTTCGCCTCTGCAGGACCTGCTTCTACGACCAAGTCACATGCTGGTTCAGGGGGTGGAGGAGGGTCTGCCAAAGAGACGGACAGAACCAACCCACATGCTGATGGATCTTTCAACAGGGCCCAAAGTGCAGAACTCAGTGCGGCGCGAGCCGTTCCAGGAGAATAGCTCCTAGAATCAGCTCTCGGCCTTGGGGCAGGACTGTAGTCTGTGCGACCACGAAGCCGTGAATACCGGTCAGAGGGAGATCAGCGCTCGCCTGAGCGAAACGTCTCTTTCCTAGAGGAGTATGATGAACCCCCCTTTTCTCTAAAAGAAACACGATGTTTGTCACGACCAAGTTGTGGTGACTTAGGGTCCCCCTCACCAGCCGGTGGGGGGCTCCGAGCTCTGGCGAAACTCTGAGACCTGTTAGTAGGAAAGCCTTGTGGCTTGGAGTTGTTGGAGGACTTCTGGGCCTGTGATTTAGCACCAGGTCTGCAGTTATTACCTTTACGAGTCCCTGATGTAGTCCCTTCGAGTGGCAGCGTGGAGGGATCTGCCTCCACCGCCAGGACCGAAGGGTGTCCTTACTTGACTCTTTGAACGGCCTGAAGCTATAACTTGCCATCCTCCTGAGATCGTCCATGGTTTTGACTCGAAGGTCTACCGCACGCATATAGGGGCCATACTGAGGATGCAAATTGTCAAGGAAAAGCTCTTTAAAGCCTTTTTCATTTTCCATCCCCTGCTTACATTCTGAACCAAAGTATGCATCAAAGAGGCATAGGTAGAAAGCTTGTGGGTCTTCAGAAGGACCTTGTTTGACTGACAAAGCTAACTTTAAACCAGCTTCTTTAGCATCGTAAGTATATTCTCTTCAAATTGCATCTTCCAGCCGGTCGTAATCATTTGCAATTGCATCATGCTGGTGATCAATGAACAAACCCATTGCATCGGCGGTTACGCTTATCAGAAAGAGCTTGTCCTCAAGAGTCACTCCAGGAGATCTCTGAAAATGGTGGCGAAGGTCACAAGATACCTATCAACTGGGTATGACCTGGGTATTACCTGGTCGAGGATTGAATCTCTTGACACTATGAGACATCCTATAGATGTCAGCCAGTGGAGAGCTGGTTCAGCCACATCACCAGATGGGGGCAGTGGTGCTGGAGGAGGTGGGTGTGGTTCAGTCGGCTAGAGAGCCGGCACACCCACAGCAGCTACAACGGCAGTGGGAGGAGCAGCAGGTGGAACCGGGAGGGTTGAAAGGGTCCCCCTTCTTTCTCCAGTGAGCTCAGAAATCTGTGATTTTAAATCAGCAGTTTAAATATCCCGCTCTCGTATGTCATTCCTGATTTCTAAAAGATCACCCTTCAGAGCATTTTTCTCATCCTCCAAAACAGCAAATTGACTTTCTGCTCTCAAATTCTTATCCAACAACACTGCATTCTCCCGTAGAGCTACATTCAGCTCCTCCTTGCTAGACTCATCCTCCTCTCTGTCTCTGCTCAGAAAGCGTGCACATCGCACTTTGTGTAGCCACATGACTCTCAACTTCCTTATCCCATAGGTGAGCTAGAAGAACAGCAAACCGCTCCAGGTTCTCCGTGCGGGTTGCTGCTGTGACTCTCTCACCCTCGCCGGGTAAGGCAGCTGCGTGCTCCTGCAGCTTCTTTAATGGGTCACCTGGTGTAAGCTGCTCAAAGGACTCGTGGCCACAAGCATCGAGTTTTGCAGAGCCTATACACATCAAAACAGCATCAATGATTCCTTTCCCCACAGTTGAAAAGCCAAACTCTTCCTCAGATATTGTTTATCACAATTTGAGTGTAATGTACGAGAAGTGCCACAAGATGAGCCTAGAGCGCTAGGCAACAGTGCGGGAGGGGTAGTGTGCGTCACTCCGTTACGCACAGTGACGCGGTCCAAAATGGTGGATGGGCCGGGTGGAGATCGCTTTCTCACAATAAAAGTCAAAAATATGCCCAAAACTGCTAAAAACATGTGGGAGCTTGTTTTGTAGAGTATAGCAAGTTATGACAAAGGCAAACACTGTGTCGAACAGTTGACAGCCCCGTCGGATTTGTGTCCGCGGGCGTTGTCAGGCCTTGCTAATATTTAGCTTACCAAGCTACAGGCTTGGAGGTCTTTGTGAGGCATCTCTCTCTCTTGGCTTAATTCTCACGGGAATCAGCCCCTCGACCGGCGGAACACCGTGGGATCTCCTGCTATTTTGTCGGTATAGCGTGTAATTTGCGGTATGTATCCGCTACGCTCTTCCGGATAGGGCTTAAGATTAGCTTTCTTGCTAACCAAGCATTGGGAAATAAAACACTTTTTCTGACTTGTTAACCAGCTTCAGGCTTCCCTGGTTAATTTTGATATAAGTACAGAATTAATGTTCGGTATTCTCGTCAGAAAACTTTTACTAATTCGAGACTGATCAGATCGGAATCAGAGGTAGCTTAATGCTAAGTGGAGATCAGCGTTTCCTGTCCCATGTAACACAAGCTCTACCAACAGTGACAAAATCACTTAAAGGACATGACAAACTCACACAAATAAATGCATTTACCTTTCAAAATAAACAAACAGTTAATCTCTTGCAGTTTTAGCTGTTGCCGTTTATAGACACATAGACTTTGAGTGACAAGGGAGAGTAGCGCCCCTGGTGGCAGGGATGGGAGTCTCCCCGTTTGTCAGATAGGTAGGGACAGCGTCCCCAAGTGGCGAATAACGAAATTGCCCTGGGTTTCCACCCAGACAGAAAATAGTTTTTTTTTTTTTTAAGAGTTACTTAATGAATCAGAACCAACACAAAGTGAACAATTCTAATAAAGTCTGTCTGGCACGCTATTATGTAAGGTTTGGTAAATTGAGTACTTTAAGAGCTCAATATATATTACCTCTACTTATGACCAATAAGCTGTGATACTGCAGGAACTGTTTGCTGTATCAGCTTCGCAGGTGCAAAAAGATTTTGACGACGTGTCAAAAGCTTTGATGGGTTAAAAAGGTTTTGCTTCAGATGGCCGGTCTGAAGCTTTCTCAAGAACTGATGAATCACCAGAGTGATCCAGTTTTAGTGTTCTCGTGTTATGATTTGTGTAGCCAACCAGACATTGACAAGTTGAGCAATATTACCAAGACAACTCAGAAACACGCCTTCTTTCATCCGGATGCTCTGATCTGGGGTGAAGGGCTATCTATGTGTCACGAGGTTAACTTAAATTTACTTTGTCCTTGTGAGTGCAAATGGTGATGACCTTGTCATATAAACATGCTGAAACATAGATCAATCAATGTAATCATAACATAACATTCATTTCAAACTTCAATCATTGAGCACAGATTAATGAAAACATTTCATTATACTATGATTATAAGTGGCAATAAACAAATGTTTATTTAATGACTATTTAACTTATAAATTTTAAAAGTTCATATTTAATTTAACACATCATTCTTTGATTTAGCAACTAATCCGAGCTGAGAGTGTTCCTTATTTGGAGGCATGAAGAGTCCTGTAGGAAGATAAGTAAAGCTTGGACCTTGAGGAGAGAACATTATTTTTGGCAGTTCGTTATCACGTGTTCAGAGCTACAGAGAGTCTCTGAGCTCCAGCTGATGGGATGAAGGCAGGTCGATTTAAAGGGAACACATGCAGTCTTGTGTCTCCATTTTGACCAGATGTTGAATGGTCAAAATGTACCTAAAACTGACCATTGCTGGACATTACAGCAGATTGATGGTTTATGCCTTGAGGTCCCTGTGGCAGGACTGAGGTGGTGCTCACTCCTCATCTCTGCCACTTGCACCTCAAGAGATAAACCATCAATCCTTCTCAATGGTCAACTTTCCTCGTGGGGTCACACCCATTAGGACAGTGGGAGGGTTAAATGAATCATTAAACTCACCTGTGGTTTGACGCCTGTTAATTCAAATTTTGTAGTCTTAAGTGTGGCTTTTCTCCTAAGAATATAATTGGGGTGTACTCAGTTTTGCAACATGGGCTTGATGAGGGAGCTGAGCCAGAAGGCGAAGATCTCAATTTACTGGTTGATCTAGCTTCCCACCGTCACCTCACCTGCTACCCCCACAACCCGACTCTGGATAAGTGGAAGAAAATGGATGGATGGGCTTGAATGAATTTGTTAGGAAAACCACTTTTTTGTGTGTGCAAAGTAAAAAATCTTGTTTCCAAACAATGGCCCACATTTGTGGGAGTATTTTTCAGTATGGTCTCTCATAGAAAAGGTTTATTCTGAAAAGAAACTGAAGGTTTTCTGACAAATATAGTGGGGTGTACTCATTTATGCTGAGCACTGTATTTACATGTTTATCTCACTGAGCATTCCACAGGTCCTGTCGGTTTTTATATTGTAAGTGTGAATGATTGATTTCCTGTTTTGAGGCAGAAATGTCACAGTTGTTGTGAAGCCACATCCACCCGGTTAACAAACCTAAACTTTTCACAATCTTTAATCTCATAGTGTGTGTTGAGAGCTCACAGACTGTGCATGATAAGTGGAACTATTTTTGGAAGAAAATGTTTCAACATAATGCATTAAATCCAAAATGGCCAACTTTCTCAGGGCTGTCATGAGAGGTCACCTTTGTGCTTTACACACCTCAGTAAAAGCAAAAGGCAGGGCTGGAATTTGAATGTCTTTAGGAGGTTCTGATGAGCCACACCTACATATTGCATGCATGTAAACAATGATCATGGCTGAAATAACATAATAGGACTGCGTGATTATTGTTGTACCACCAGTCTCTGAGGGTCCTGACAGCTGCCTCTCTCTCTCTCTCTCTCTCTCTCTCCTGAAGAACCTCCCTGTTGACCCAGCTTCAGTGGTTCCTGCTCTTGATGGACCAGATAATACAGACACTAGAGCTGGCTTCATCTCACACTAGTGGGGTGCCAGAGCTCATTTTTTAAGTCAAAGTCATGTAACTGGATTTACCTTCATGTGTCAACACTTCAAAACACTTCAATGTTAATGGATCCCCAAACAAACCAGTGGTCCTTTCACTATGGACCAGTGTTTGTCTGCACAAGCAGACATTTTTAAACATAAAAATCAACGTTGAACACAGAATAAACATTTCATTTCTATACCATTCATAAATAATGTAGCTTTTATTACCACACTTGACCACACCACAGTTATTAGACTCACAGAGTGCATGTGAAACACACCCTCACCACTGACAAAACTATAGCAGTACACTAAAGGGTTGGTTCATGAAGGTTGGAGCCATTGTTGGGAAAGTTACTTTTAAAAAGTAATTACTTATAGTTACTAATTACTTTGTCAAAAAAGTAACTCGGTTACTAACTGAGTTACGAGATTATAAAAGTAACTAATTACCAAGAAAAATAATTACTTAGTTACTTTTTTCATTAAAGAATGCAAGAAAAATGGGTTAATTGAACTTACTTAATTTACTATAAATTACTACAATAGTGAAATATAAATGACTAATGACTGGAACATAATAAAATGTATGTCCAAATGTTTTTATAAACCTGAATAATTTAAATAAATAAGCACTTAACAGGAGGAACTACCAACAGGAACATTACACTTATCTAGACTATTAACAGGTCACTGTGTGATATTTAACAAGACCCCAATCAGCTAAAATTTAAAATTGCAAATAGAAACACCTGTAAATGCTCCCGAGCCTTTAAATGGTCTCTCAGTCTATTTAAATTACAGAAATGAATGTAATTTTGCACAGTATTTTAATTTTTCCAGCTTCACATTATTGTGTGTTATTAGTAGCATTTCTGTTGCTGGTAATCTAGTAACGGTTAAATAAATAAATGAAGTCCTTTAAAATGACACTAGAAGAGGCACAAGCCTGATGGAGGTTTTACATTTACTAACTTGGGTCAGACCCAACCACAGAAGAGCTGAAGCTGGGTGGTAAAGACACACAGGTAGTTCTAATAACACCTGAGCTCCATGTCGTTTGAGACTGATGCATCAGTGTTACAGCGGGACTAAAGACATGATCAGAAACAGGTTACAGCTGGATGATCTAGGAAGGTAGAAGATCAGGACGTCTGAGCGGTGAACAGGTGAGCGGACCTTCAGGACGTCCCGCTGTCACGCTAAGAAGGTCACGGACAGTGGCGGCTGGTGAAAAATATTTTTGGTGGGGCTGTGCTATTTTTTTTTAAACAAACTTGTGCTTTCTGAGCTTTGTGCACAACTTCACTATTTCCTGAATTAAGCACAGCTCTTTTATTTCCTGTCTTACATCATTGGACAAACTGATTAATCCAGGTGTGTCTGACTATTGGCACGCTGCCTTGCGGACCAAGGTTGAAAAATACTGCATTAAATTGCACATAAAATAACATGACCATAAATGGTAAATAGGCAATGCAAGAGGCAAGTAACAAAAACATTTAGTTTAATTTCAACATTTGAGTGAACACGAAAAATTACGAGCAGGTCACTGTTACAGTAATGGTAGTAAACACAACTTAGATAAAATGCCAGAAATTTACACTGTTAGGACTTATGGAAAGTGGAAACACTTTCATAGGAAATAATGTCATCAGTATCTTCTTACAAATGTCATATTTCCCACTTTTTGGTACAATAAAACATTTCTGGTTCTCAATGAGATGTTTTTACTTCAAATGTAAAAACATCTCATTGAGAATCAGAAATGTTTTATTGTCCCAAAAGCTGGGAAATTTGTTTGCTGCAGCAGAAGTGTAACAAGTAAAATGGACTCAGATTGATGTATGTACAAATTTACTTGAAATACACATTTACATGATTAAATATGTATAATAGGTATGTGTGTTGAAATTAGTTTTTACAGTTATTGCACAATGTACATGTTATTAAACAAATGTTCCTGTTTGTGGGACAACCAAGGATTTCTGATTCTGATTGTCTTGTTTACAGAAATGTAATGTACAGCTTACCTCTGCACCCAGCTGCTGTTCTCCCTGTCCAAACGTCCTCCGTTTCTTTGTTGGCTGCTGCACTGATGCGCTGCATTCCTCAGTCAGAGAATGAATGGAGTCCCCAATGAGACACAAGTTCCACATCCACCTTCTGTGGATCCCAGCCGTTTTGAATAACAAACACAGAAAGCAAAATAACGCATTAGCGTGATTGCATCCAGCTAGCCACTGCTTCCTGGTGTACCAATTTTGGGAGAAGCGTCGTGTGTACAGTTTACCCTTCTCCTTGTACTGCTGGCTTATCTTTACGTCGGGCTGATCTGGTCCAAGCTCTTTGACATTAAGTTTTTCCACCATAGTTCTCCTCTCGAACGGATACTGGAGAAGAGACCGAACTGAATTCAGTGGCTGCTGAGATCCGGTATCCATGTTGTAGGCGCACTGGCGTCCATGTCTACGTCTGCGTCATGACCGTCACGAGTCACGACCAAAAACGTGCTGGAGTCGAGACTCTCCGAGTTCTACCGAACACCAACGAAACCTTTGGCGGTAGCTCTATCGCCCATCATGCTTCTGAAACGTTCTGAAACAACGTCGACGCTGATTGGATACATTCCCATTCCTACCCTTTGATTTTCTTGTCAGCAATTGGACAACTGGTCCCGTCTTGTTTGGGCGATTGAAAAACAGCACACAGCCTCCACCGCTCGGCAGAGATCGGCAGAGACCAATATAGATATATATATATATATGATTTATTTTTGTTACAAACCCACAATTAACTTAGAATATGTGATTATTGTTAATTTTATTTATTTATTTTTTTAAATAAAAATTTAAAACACAGGGGAAACTGGGAGGGCGGCGCCCTATCGCCCTCTACTGGCCAGCCGCCACTGGTCACGGATGCACATCCACACCTGCAGCTGTAGACTATTCATCACGTCTTCCTCGTTCCTCATGGGCCGTGATGCGCTTGGATGAAAACATCTACCTCTTTAGCTCCTGATCAGCTGATGACAGCTTCAACACACCGCACAGCTTAATGCACGCATTTTCTTATCAGTAACAGAAACGACGTTTTGTTAAAAGAAGACGGTAATTCATTAGATTGCTCGTTACTGAATGAAATATTTTTTTTTAGTAACTAACGTGGTTATTTTAAACGGTGTTCTTCCCATCGCTGCTCTGTTGTGTCTACAGCATGCAGTGACTGAGACGGTGAGGGTCTCCGCCCACACGGCCAATCATCATCGTGTTTGTAAGTGCATTACAGACACCTCTGTCCCTGTCTGCAGTTGAAGTGTGGCAGTCAGAAAGCCTCACACTGTTGCTCAACGTTCGACAAGCACATAGTAACGCACAACCTTACGTCCCCAGTAATGGTAACGGCGTTGCAACAGTGGGAAAAGTAATTAATTAGATTATTCCGTTACCCAAAAAAAGAAAGCCGTTAGTAGCGCCGTTATTTTTAACAGCGTTATTCCCATCACTGGTTGTGGCAGATCAACTGATTACTTTTCTGGAACTACACAACAGTTTTGATGAATTCCAGTCTGACTTTCGTAAACAGCATTCAACAGA
>SSNQ01034232.1:390769-402007 GCA_006942095.1 Nothobranchius kuhntae
TATATATATACATATATATATATATATGTATATATATATATATATATATGTATGTATATATATATATATACATACATATATATATACATATATATATATATGTATATATATATATATATATATATGTATGTATATATATATATACATACATATATATATATACATATATATATATATATATATATATACATATATATATATATATATACATATACATATATATATATATATATATATATGCATATATATATATATACATACATGTATATATATATATATATATATATAGCTATAAATTCCTGTTTGTCACATCCCCTTCCCACAGTCCTTGTTAAATCATGCCTCCTGTCTCTGCTCCCTTTCATTACAGCAATTATTCAGTCTTCATTATCATCTGGAACAGTTCCTTCTCTTTTTAAATCTGCAGCAGTCAGTCCCATACCAAAAAAGCCTGGTTTAGATCCTAATGACTTCAACAACCTCCATCCCATCTCATACCTTCCCTTCATTGCAAAAGTTTTTGAGTCAACTGTGGCATCACAACTTCAATCCCATCTCACATGTAATAAGCTATATGAACATTTTCAGTCTGTCTTCCACCCGCATCACAGCACCGAAACCGCTGTCATTCGTATAACTAATGATTTACTTCTTGCTGCTGATTCTGGTCTCATTTCCATTCTCATTCTACTTGACCTGAGTGTGGCCTTTGACACCATCTCTCACTCGATCCTCCTAAATAGACTGTCTTCTCTTGGTATCACTCACACCCCCTCCGCTGGTTCCAGTCATATCTCACTGGCCACACTCAGTTCATTCAGTTAAAATCTTTTTCTTCCAAACCATCCCCAGTCACCTCAGGTGTGCCCCAGGGCTCTGTCCTGGGTCCTCTTCTGTTTATAATCTATCTCCCACCCCTCGGCAATATCTTCCTTAAATTTGGCATACAATTCCATTGCTATGCGGATGACACCCAGCTCTACATGTCTAGTAAGCCCCAATCCACCCTTTCGCCTTCCACCTTTACCCTCTGCCTCTCAGAAATTAAAAAACGGTTCACCTCCAACTTCCTTAAACTTAATGATAGTAAAACTGAACTTCTCCTGGTCTGTACCAAGTTCAACATTGCCAAAATTGACAGCTTCTCCATAACCATTGACAAACATCACGGTTACCCCCACCCCTCAGGTTAAGAGTCTGGATGTCGTCCTCAACAGCTCTCTCATTTCAGGCTCATATCAATAACATAACTCTGTCTGCATACTTTCACCTCTGATCCATAAATCGTCTCTGCCCTTCCCTTACGTCTAATGCTACAGCCATCCTAGTCAATAGCCTTGTTACCTCCCGCCTTGATTACTGTAATTCATTTCTGTACGGTCTCCCTAGCAAACTCACTCATAAACTCTAACTTGTTCAGAATTCAGCAGCACGTATTATTAGTAGAACTGACACTTTCCACCACATCACCCCGGTCCTCCAGCAGCTTCATTGGCTTCCCATAAAATTCAGATCCATTTTCAAAATTCTACTCCATACATTCAAAGCCACCCATTCCAAATCCCCTCCATACATTACCAGCCTCATTACCATTACTACACCCTGCCGTTCTCTCAGATCTTCCTCCTCCATCCATCTGGTAATTCCCTCATTCCACCTCAGCACCATGGGCAGAAGAGCTTTCAGCTGCTCTGCTCCCCGTCTCTGGAACTCTCTCCCTCCTGTCATTAGAAACACCGATAGCTTCAACCTCTTCAAAACCAAACTCAAAACCATTTGTTCCAAACCGCTTACTGTTTGTGATTTAATCTATTTTATTCTGTTTTATTCTGTTTACTTGTCCTTTAGTGGTTTTATCTGTATTTTTATTGTGTACTGTGTTCCTTCTCCTGTAAAGTGACCTTGGGTGACCTGAAAGGCGCTTTTAAATAAAATGTATTGTTATTATTATTAAAGTTTAAAATCTCTTTTCTGGGTTTTGGTTGAAGCAGGGAAAGGTCTCTCGTCCTCGTTCCTTATCTTCAAGAGCGCTGACTCATCTCACAACCAAGTCTGTAACTACTCTAAGCTCAAAGGGCAACTTTGGCAAGGCTGCAACTAGTGCAAAATGCAGCTGCAAAATTTTGGGTGGAAAAAGAAATTCCCTGGTCTTGGAATCCTTGCACTGGCTGCCTGTGGATTTCTGGATTTGTTTTAAAGTCTTTTTACTGGTTTTCAAATCGTTAAACAGACTGGCTCCTGCATATTTGCAGACACTGATACATCCATATACACCAGCATGGGCACTCCGCTCAGACGATAGTCTCCTACTCACAGCTCCTAGGACCCGTTTAAAGACAAGAGATAGGGCTTTTTCCGTGGCAGACCCGAAACTCTGGGATGAGTTACCCTTTAATCTGTGTGCTTCACCATCGGAGACAGTTTTTAAGGTCAGGCTAAAGACTTATTTATTTGATCTGGCCTTTAACCGTGGCCGTTGGTCTGCTTGTATTTTCTTTTATTAGTGCAATTTGTATGCTGTTTTTATTTATTTTTATTGATTGTTTTGATCCTTGTCCTGTCATTACTAATACATGTCTGTACAGTGCTTTGGTGTCACTCCTTTGCCTGAAAGGCGCTTTAGAAATAAAGACTGGATTGAGTTGAGGAGAGGATGATGCTTGGATCTCCTGCAGGAGTCTTCAGCGTTGCTCTCCTGGTCCACGCATCAGGCAGCCCACCAGGCACCACTGACAACTATCACCAACACAATTTGTGTTTAACTCATCCCCACTGATGCTATTCAGCCAAGTGTGCATATTCCCTTTGATCCCCAGCTAAGCACAATCGGCAGCATAAAAACATCTCAATTTTTTTCTCCATTGATAATTGAACTTTGGCTTTAAGTTTGGGTCATCTACCTGAGACCTGGAGGCTTCAGGGTTGTTTTTGCTAAAGAAGATGATCCCTATAGATTATTGATGCTAATAGTAGCTAAAGTCTAGGGGGGACCACCACCTCTTCCAGGGTGGTGCTCCCCCCTGTCTGGCTACGCTCCTGAACAGGCATTCCCCATCACGCGCTCTGCGCTCCTCTGACCAAGGCCTGCTCGCTGTCCCTCGTTCTAGGTGTCATACTCGTGGGGACCGGGCTTTCTCAGTCCTAGCACCGTTACTCTGGAACCAGTTGCCACCCTCAGTTAGGCTGTCCCCATCTCTGCCAGCCTTTAAGAGTCGCCTAAAAACACACCTCCTCCGCTTGGCGTTTCCTGAACATGTTTGATTCGGCCCTCTTTTACGTTGAATTTCTTTCAGTTTTCATTGGTTCACTCTATCCCTTATTTTACCCATCTGTCCTGTACTAGAATGTTTCACTTTTTTTTCTTTTTTTTGTAATTTGAATTGCATTTATTTTTGAATTGCTTTTATTTTGATTTATTCACTATATTTGTACTTCTACTGTACCATGTTCAGTGCCTTGGGCTTCCTGACAGGGTTGCGGATGGCGCTTTATAAATAAAGCTTTGATTGATTGATTGATTGATTGATTGAAGTCCATCATGTCATGACTGACCAAGGCTGTGATTAGCTGATTTTAAAATTGTATGAGGGCCAAAAGATGCAGTTTTCAGACAAAATCCTCCAATACAAAACACACTGAAGTAAAATACGGTAATCTACTTCTTTCTTTTGCATGTTATTTTTGGGACATTTCACTGCATGATGTGATGGTTCGCAGCACCTCTGTTATTCTCCAAAGAAGTTCACAAACTGTACAACACCCTCTGAGATGCATATGAGATGAACTGCAGGATATTTTTCTTCTAGCATAGCTGAAACGTCTCCTACTGTATAATCAAGACAAAAGCTGAAATCCACCCTTCAAAGAGCAAAGCAATCACTGCTCCCCTTAAGGCTTGTTACAGCTATAGGTCAACAGTCCAGCTCAGTTCCTGACAACAGGAAACACAAAGCTTTATTTTGTTGACTGAGAGGTGCTCGTGTCTGTGTGAGAATGTGGGCGAGAAGGTCTGGCAACAGGGAGAGGGGTGAGAGAGGGATTTAGAGAAGAAGAGGAGAGAAATGAGGTGAGACAATCCCAGGTGCAGACCCTGACTGTGGCTGACCTTTTCTTTCATTAAATAGTCAGTGGAACCCCCCGTCTCTACATCCATGGGAGCATTTCAGTCACTGCAGCTAGACATTAAGTCAATGTGACAGCTTTAAAGGTAAATCTTAGCCCACAGACTCCACCAGCACATCTTAATGCAACACAACTGCTTTAGTATTGTTTAATCATTAAAAACTAAATGTAATTATAGAAATTTTACAAACTGAAAACAATTCATTCACAAGACAAGGACCTGATTTCATGTAGGTGGAATGGAATGTGGAAAAGGCAGACCAATTATCAGAGCTAGACAGTGTATCAAGCGTTGACAGGTGGCTAGTGTGCTAACACACATTTTTAAAGGTGAACTATGTAATAATTGAGTAATAGTGACACCCTGTGGTCACATTTGGTTACTGCAATTTCAGGTTCTCTGGGGTTGCCAGTTAGGGATAAGAAACTAAAGTTTATATATTTTAACAACCATGAAAGTACATTTTTGTCCTTTAACATACAACGAATATACAACTTTTTAACGCTTTATAAATCGATAAAAGGTTTTAAATATATACAATTACTCACTATCAGTTAATATGAGCAAATGGATGATATTTGAGCTAGCCTGCAGTTGGGTAAAAGGGTGTGCCACACACACACACACACACACACACACACACACACACACACACACACACACACACACACACACTCAGGTTTTTGTTTCTGTCCACTAGAGAAGCAAGTTGTCGTATGAAGCTCCAGCAGCTCATTCGGCCATTAGCATTCAAGTTTAGCTCTTTACCACAGCTAGCCTGTTCTTTGTTATGCTTATTTAGACACCGTTCAAGTTATATGTTCATCCCCAAGATGTGTTGGTGAAGGGTTTCAGTAATGAAAATAGTAATCATATGATGGCTGAAACGGTTTGTTTTTACTGATGGATAAAAATAAAGACTAAACTCATTCATAGCTGTGATAAATGCAATATAATCTGAGCATTCATGATAATGATGATAAATGACCCACCTTTCAGAGTCAGACGACTCCAAAGCACTTTACATTACAGTGTATCATTCATTCACACACAGATTCACACACTGATGGTGATGAGCTATAATGTAGCCACAGCTGCCCACGGGCACACTGGCAGAGATGATATACTTTAGCAGTAACAAAAATTAAAAAAATGGGCAGACATTTCACTAAAACATTGGAGATTGTAAATCCTGTTTGTTCTTTCAGTATTAGTAATAAACTAATCATCATCAAGCATTAAACGTTGAAAAACAACAGAAAAAAATTGTGGATTTTAATGTCGGCCAATTTTTATGCAATAAAATAAGCCAACATTGTACACAGGTAGCATAATTAGTAGCATTTTTCCATCTTAACACAACCCGAAGCCGCCTGGTGGAGACATACTCCCGGGGCTGCGGGCCATGAAGGACGCTAACAGCGGGGCAGATACCGGGGCGCTCTGAGGTTAGACATACTGAGTATTTGAACATTCATCACATGTCAGAAGATATTCTGTAACAAAATAAACACAAAACAGAATCACACACACTCAGCAATGGGTGAAAAATATTAAGCCCTGCTAGCATTGATGCTAGTTAGCTTTGAGCTCCATGGGTAACACAATGCCGTCTGCTTTATTTGTTTGGTCAAACAACAAAATACTAGTTCATACCTGTCTGGGAAAATGCTGCATCCCTCCTGAAATTGATTTGGTCCAAACATCTCCATCTTTAACAATAGTTTCCATAGTTTAGCTTTGTTTTATTTCTCCTGTTGTTCTTCAGTCTTTTGTAAGGATGGAGGCTTCTTAGATTTACATAAAAATCCTTCTGTGCTGCTCCGTGTACTGCCTTCAACTCTCTCCACAACACTGTTTCCACTAACCAGAGGGTATAGAGGCTCCTCATGGCTGGAACTTGTAGCCACAGTGGAGAGTGGAGGTGAATAATAAATTAACACAGCTGTGGTGTTGGAGATGAGGTAGCAAGCCATGGTTAAACTGTCGTTGGCTCTGGAACCATGAAGAATGAGGGGCGTGTTGTTTTTTAACAGAAAAGGCCATCACGGCCCGGCCTTTTTTTAAACAGAAAACCTTGCATTCCCTCAGCCAGCTGAAAAGGAGATCTTGTCAATGTATCCTTCCCTGCAAAGTGATACACACATTGGACTGTTGTGATTATTTTACTGTCCAATTCTTACATAGCTCACCTTTAACCTATCTCTAGAGCAAGCCATCATTCCATCCTATTTTAAGTCAGCAACCACTATCCCGGTGACAAATAAATCTCTACATCTCTTAACGACTACTGCCCCATTGCACTCACTCCTATCATGATGAAGTGCACGGAGAGCCTGGTAAAGGAACATTTTTTCCCCTTTATTTAACCAGGAATGGCCATTTTGAGATCAAAAACCTTTTTTACAAGGGAGGACTCCGTGACCATTCCTGACTAAATAAAAGAAAAAGCCAGGACTGACCAAGAGGCAGCAAAACAGTTACAAAAATTAAATAACATACACATCATGAAAAACAATTACAGTGTAAAGAGTTCGACTGGAATGCTCTCACTCGGGACTTAAAAGTGTTTAGTGAAATGAATTCAGTTAAGTTCTAATAGTTTTTAAGCTTGTTCCATGTAGAAGGAGCTGAGTAAACAAATGCGCTTTTTCCCTGATTTCAGATTTTTTGGAAAGACCTTTTACTCCTGCATACAGCATAGACGTAGAAGAGTAGAAGCCACACCAACCGCTACTGCCTATGTTTGGCCGCATTTGCGGGTTCTACTTTTTATAAACTTTATGGTTAGCATGATGTTTAAGCTAGTCTTTAGCTCCGTAAAAGCTCCTTGGAGATCCGGAGCTAGAACGCCAAAAGAACGAGTTCATAAATCAATTCACGCACGCCAGGATGGACGCACTCACTTTTACGTTCGTCAGGCAAAATATCAATGAGTTCAGTTCATGTTCACAAAAAAAAAAGAACGATCGTTCAATGAACACATTCGGGCTCAACACTGCATTCAGAGCAGCATACCAGACACCATAGACCCCAACAGTTCGCCTACAGGAGAAACAGGTCCACCTCCGACACCATCGCTGCTGCCCTACAGGTCTCCCTCACCCACCTGGAGAATAATGACTCCTACGCCAGAATCCTCTTCATCGATTACAGCTCTGCCTTCAACAAGGTGGCACCCAGCAAACTCACCCACAAACTGTCAGGACTCGGACTCCACCTTTCCCCCGTCACTGGCTCCTTGGACTTCATGAGCAGCAGGCTGAATTCTATCAGGATCGGGAAAAGAACCTCAGCCAGCATCACCACGTACACCGGAACCCTACAGGGCTGTGTGCTCAGCCCCATCCTCTATACCCTTTTCACCCACAACTGCGTCGCCTCCCACCCAGACAACATCTACCTGAAGTTTGCCGACAACACAGCAGTAATAGGATGCATCACAGACGGGGACAAGACAGCCTACGGGAAGGAGGTGGACAGTCTGGTGACATGGTGTGAGGACAACAACCTCATTCACAACATGGACAAGACCAAGGAGATGATAGTGGACATGAGGAGGAGGAGGAGGAGACATCAGCCACCGTTCATCTGAGACCAAGAGATGGAGATGGTGAGCAGCTTTAAGTACATGGGGGTTCACATCAATGACAACCTCACCTGGACTATCAACGCTACACAGGAGGTGAAGAAGGCTCAGCAGCAGCTATTTTATCTGAGAAGGCTCAGGAAATGTCACGCCACCCAAGATCCTCAGCAACTTCTACAGCAGCGTCATCCTGACCGCATGCATCACCGTGTGGTACGGCAGCTC
This sequence comes from Nothobranchius kuhntae, assembly GCA_006942095.1. Taxonomy (NCBI): domain Eukaryota; kingdom Metazoa; phylum Chordata; class Actinopteri; order Cyprinodontiformes; family Nothobranchiidae; genus Nothobranchius; species Nothobranchius kuhntae. The sequence goes on from SSNQ01034232.1 coordinate 398,707, forward strand.
AACTATGGAAGACCACAAGCGCCTGCACAGAGTGGTTAAGGCTGCGTCTAGGATCACCAGGGCACCACAACCCTCTCTGCAGAACATCTACAAGAAGAGAGTGAGGGAGAGAGCTGCTATCATCAAAGACCCCACACACTCCCAGCATTATCTGTTCTCACTTCTGCCCTCAGGATGGAGGTACAAGAGTATGAAGAGCAGAACTAAGAGACTAAAACCACCCTTCTTCCCCACAGCCATCAGAATGTTGAACAGCTAAAACAATATTACATTTATGTAACCCTATAGTGTGCTTCTGCAGTGCTGGGCAACAGCTGGGGTTATTCAGTTTGTGCTACACAGAGACTTAAAAGCCTGAGAGAAAAAAAAAATACTGTGATTTGCACATTTTTTCCTTCATAATTTATGGCATCTTGGTGGGGGACTGTAAGACAAAGTATGAATTTCAGTGTACACTGTACGATTAACAATAAAAACGTTGAATCACTGAATGATTGATTGATTGATTATTGATGATATACAGAATCAATCTTGTAAAGACATTGGGCAGAGGCACTCATGTACAACAGGTCTTCATAGTCCAAAATAGATTAAAAAAAACATTGCATTTACAAGGTGCTTCTTTGCTTCCAATGAGAAACAAAATTTATTTCTAAAGAACAATCCCAATTGAGGTTTTTTCACGAGATTATCTATGTGGGGCTTAAAAGTCAAGGAATCATCAAGTAAAACCAAGGTACTTGTAAGTGTGTACTGTTTCTATGATGTTGCCTTCAAGAGTAGATAACAAGGGAATAGTTTGAGAGGCCTTCTTAGCATTTGAAAAAAACAGTAGTTTGGTTTTCTCAGCATTAACAACCAGCTTTAGCTGCAGAAGTGTATGCTGGACCACGTCAAACCTTTCTGCTCTAGAAGGATTTGATCCAAAACAATAAATGATTGTGTCATCTGCATAAAAATGCCTATTTGTGTTAGACACATTTTGACCATGTTCATTTATCTACATGATGAATAGGAGGGGTCCCAATATTGAACCCTGTGGCACCCCCTGGTGGACATTCAATGATTCGGAACACTGATCATCACATTTAACATACTGGGTCTTGGCATACAAATAATTTTCGAACCAGGAAACAGCAAAGTCAGACAATCCTAGACAAAGAAGCCTGTGCTTTAAAATGGAATGATCCAGTGTCAAAAGCTTTTGACAGATCAATAAAAAGTGAAGCACAGTGCTGCTTTTTGTCGAGAGCAACAAGTATGTCGTTTATCACTTTAACAGCTGCCGTGGTGGTACTGTGATTTTTCCTGAAGCTAGATTGTAACTAAGAAAGAAGTTATTTTGAGTGTAAAAACTCTTTGAGTTGGCCACAAACAAGAGATTCAAGAACTTTTGACAAAACACACAAATTTGATATTGGTCAGTACTTGGTTAAAACAGCTGGATCACCACTTTTAATAAAGGGGTGACAAATGCAGACTTCCAAACAAGTGGGATTTACTTATTCTGGATTGAAAGATTAAAAAGAACCATAAGAGGTTGTGCCAGATAATGAGCTGCTAATTTCAAGAAATAGGGCTCATCAAGTCAGTTCCTGAGGGTTTCCTGTGGTTTAATGCTTTAAGAGCTATATGCACCTCCTGCACGCTAAGAGGAACTAAATTAAAAGACTCCAGCAGGTATTTGAGGTTCGGTGGAGGGAGTTAAAGAGACAGCTTCTGTGGAGTCAAACAAAGAATCAACAAAATGCTTATTAAAGCTATTTAAGACCTCTGCTCTGTCTTATCATAGATTGGGGCTGTGTCTTTTAGGACATGTTCTGGAAGAGACTGAGGTCTTCTAATCACAGATTGATTATCACTTTTCAAAATGTTTGTGGGTTATTGAGGAGTTCTGTTGTAACTGATAAATAATATTCTGATTTAGCCTTCTTGATAAGAGAAGTACATTTGTTTCTTAAACGCCTAATATCAGACCAATCAGATAGAGTCACCTTTCCTGGCTTTGGACCATGCTACATTATACTGATGGATGATAATTCTGGAGAGAACCAAGGGTTTTCTCGTTCCTTGGCTCTGAATTTCCTAATAGGAGCATGTTTGTTAGCAATCTTCATAAAACATTCCTTAAAAAATGCCCAGGCCAGCTCAACATCTGGTATCAAACTCAACTGTCCCCAGTTTACCAAAGAGAAATCATGATGATACGCTTGCTCATTAAACATTTTTTAAATTTCTTTTGTAAATAATTTGCAGGCTACATTTGGGAATTTTAGTGTTCAGCAAGTGGCGACAACACAGTGGTCGCTCAGGTCATTGTAGAACATGCCCAATGATAAGAACTTATGAGGGACATTTGTTAGGACAAGGTCTATCAAAGTAGACTTCTCAGGACTCTTTACATTGGGCCTAGAAGGTTGGTTAATTAGCTGGCTAAGAGTCATAGAGTCACAGAATGATTAAAATTTGTCAGAAGCTGCACTCAGCCAGTCCCAATTTAAATATCTGGCCAGTAAGAGTTCCTTATAACTTAAGTTGGAAAAAAGATGATGGAAAAATGCTAAGGCTTCCTTAGGAGCAGATGGAGACCTATACCTGTTGTTGGCTAACAATGGTCAAGACAATCCAGACTCTCTTCCTGTAATGATGGTGAGATAAATTATCAAAAGCTACCAAAACAGGGGTGTTCCTAATTTTTTTTAAGAAACCTTTGAATATCCAATTTTTCAGAGCTCATCTTCTACACTAGAACCTTCTCTGCACCTCCCTTCTCCTACTATACTACGCTCTAGTTGTGCACTTCCCCAATGCTTACACTCTCACTCCGTCAACTCTGACTATTATTCTTCCCTGTAGAAAGTTTATTGTTAGCCTCGAGGGCACTTACCTTGTTGCATTCATACACAGATCCTCATGTAATCACACACACACACACACACACACACACACACACACACACACACACACACACACACACACACACACACACACACACACACACACACACACACACAAACACACACCCTTGTGTCTCTGAACTGACAATAAAAACTGAGAATCTAAATAACGTGTTACATTTTAGAGTGATAGTACAGCATGTTTTTACTTCTTCAAATTACACAGCAATTGTACTTATTGGTGCATTTTTTGTGATGAAGTGGGAATTAAGATGCTGACCAGTCAGATACAAAATCTGCTGAAACAGCAGAAAAAAATGTATAAAGAATGATGGCAAAAATGTATGGAACCATACTGATAGAGTAAAGGCTTATTTTGAATGTTCAAACAATTAGTTTTATTA
>SSNQ01034232.1:413220-424844 GCA_006942095.1 Nothobranchius kuhntae
AAAACAGTTTATTAGCTTGAAAACAGAAAAGCTGCCAATTTTAATGCACCTCAGCTCGTGGACCAACAGGAGAAGTTTCAGACAGTTCTTCCAGTAGATCAGTGAGTAAAACCCAAAGACTGAAATGGACACGGTCCTGGTTGGGATGCAGGATGGGTCTAACCTCACGCTCACTGTCACACATTAAAGTGAACTGTAGTGGCTGCAGCTTGAATCTGTAATGATGTTTTGTCTGAAAGCCAGACAAGAATGTTGTTATTATTGAGATCATTGTTGACATTATTTACCTAAACAGTGTTTATCATTTTCAAGAAGTCAGTTCTACTGAATGCTTCATTCAGGGCATGAAGAACCACACGTGAAAACCAGGTAAGTAAAAAGAGTAAAATATTTTATTTAATGAAGCTAAGGAAAAACTAAGGGTGCTGCTCTAGAAAAGTAGGAACAGGAACGGAACGGAAATCTAAAACGAAAGAATAAACAATCGTGAATACGAGGTGGAACCAGAGAACCAAGAGAATAATACGTTTGGTGGTTGAATTGTTCTTACGGTCTTAAACCAGTTGTGGTGGTGGACTGGATGAAGTTCAGTGGAGGAGAGTATCAACCGGCGCTGGAGTTGTGTCACACCGCTCCTTAAATCCCCTGGCCCTTTGATTAACGGAATCAGGATCAGCTGGAGCTCGTGCCACGCCCACCTGCAACACAAACATACTGCCAGGTTACCTCACCTGCTGATAGAGGCAGACGGTGACATTGATCCCCCCCCAGGGACGCCACCTGACAGCCCAGCCGAGGAGGCGGAGGAGGAGGCAGAACGGGGGGCCTCAAAGTCCCAGATGAGAGAGGAATCCTTGATCCAGGGCCCAGGGATCCACTGCTGGTGCTCAGGACCATACCCCTCCCAGTCCACCAGGAACTGGCAGCCGGACGTCCAGGATGCGGTGAACCTTATAGCCGAGCCCACCATCAGCGAGGCGGACTGGCAGAGGAGGATCGGCAGGGGGGCACAGAGGACTGGAAACTACAGGTTTTAGCAGGTAGACATGAAATACTGGATGCACCTTCATAGATGGAGGCAAGGACAGGCAGACAGAGACGGGACCGAGAACCTCGGCTACAGGGAACGGGCCGAGGTAGCGGGGAGAAAACTTCCTATTAGTGCCCTGGACCTTGATATCCCGGGAGGAGAGCCAAACCATCTGTCCCGGGATGTAAACAGGCGCCTGGCGTCTGTGACGATCCGCAAGCCTGCGATTGTGATCAGCTGTGCGCTGAAGGGTGGCCCAGGTCTGGTTCCATGTGCGCTGAGCCCGGCAGAGAAACTAGGGAGCTGTGGTGGAGGCAATGGAGTCGGAGGAAAACAGAGGGGGTTGATATCCAAGGGAGACCTCAAATGGAGACTGACCTGTGGAGGCAGAGGTGTGGGAGTTATGGTCATACTCTACCCATGACAACTGTGAACTCCACCCGGCAGGGTTCGAGGCGCAGATACAGTGCAGCATGGACTCCAGCTCCTGGTTCATACGTTCCACCTGGCCATTAGTCTGTGGGTGAAAACCAGAGGTGAGGGAGACCCGAGCCCCCAGGTGGTTAGCAAACTCGGTCCAGACCCGGGATATGAACTGGAGACCTTGGTCTGACAGGATTTCCGTTGGCAGACCATGAAGGCGGAAAACATGTTTCACGAGCAGTTCAGCGGTTTTAGCAGATGAAGGGAGTGACTTCAGTGGGACCACATGGCAGGCTTTAGAAAAACGGTCGACAATGGTGAGTATGACAGTGAACCCTCTGGATGTGGGGAGACCAGTTACAAAATCCAGGGTGATGTGTGACGACGGACGAGGAGGGACTGGCAGANGCTGGAGGAGACCCTGGGGAGACTGATTACTGCTCTTGAACCTGGCACATACCTGGCAGGCACTGACGTACTCCTTTACATCCATATACATGGATGGCAACCAAAAGGTCCTTCTGATGAGGGTTATGGTTCTGCCAAGGCCAGGATGAATTGAAAACCTCGCCGTATGTGCCCAATGTATAAGAGCCCCTCGAGTGCTGGAAGGAACATAAATTTTGTGTGGTGGACCAGTACCTGGATCTGTTTCGTGTTGTTGAGCCTCCAGAACCTTGTTCGTTATGTCCCAGCAGATGGAGCTGACTACACAGGAGGAAGGCAGGATGGTGGTGGGTTCCACCTCTCTATCCGAGGCATATTGGCGAGAGAGAGCATAAGGTTTAATGTTCTTGGAGCCGGGCCTGAAAGAAATGACAAAGTTGAAACGGGAAAAGAATAACGACCAGCGAGATTGACGGGGGTTCAGTCACTTAGCCTCCTTGAGGTAAGCCAGGTTCTTATGGTCGGTCCACATGATTATGGGGTGTTCTGCTCCTTCTAACCAGTGGCGCCACTCCTCCAATGCTAGTTTTATAGCAATAACTCTTGGGCACCCACATCATAGTTTTGTTCAGCAGGAGTGAGACAATGGGAGAAGAAGGTGCAGCGATGGAGGCAGTGATCCGTTGGGGAGACTTGAGAGGACAGCTCCTACCCCAGTGTCGGAGGTGTCAACTTCCAGGGTGAATTGGGATTAAGTGTCGGGGCGAGTGAGTATGGGTGCTTGGGTGAAACAGTTCTTAAGAGAGTGAAAAGCCTGGTCTGCTTCCTGGGACCATGAAAAGGGTTTCTTGATGAAGGTTAGCTGTGTGAGAGGTGCGGCGATCTGGCTGTAGTTCCTAATAAAATGGCGGTAAAGGTTAGCGAAGCCTAGAAATCGTTGTTCTTGCTTACGTTTTGAGGGGGTTGGCCATGTCTGAACGGCCTCTACTTTGTCAGGGTCCGTCCTCAGCCGACCACTCTCCAGAAAAAACCCTAAAAACTTGATGGAGGAGGCGTGGAACTCACACTTTTCTGCCTTAACATACAATCGGTTCTCGAGGAGACGTTGGAGGACCGCTCGGATGTGTTGTAGGTGATCTGGAAGGGTTCTGGAAAAGATAAGTATATCGTCCAGGTAAACTGTAACAAATTTGTTGATATAGTCACCTAATACGGAGTTGACCAGAAATTGAAAAACTGCAGGGGCGTTGGTGAGTCCAGAAGGCATGACTAGATATTCGAAGTGGCCAAGTGGTGTACTGAAGGCCGTTTTCCACTCGTCTCCTTCACGGATCCTAACCAGGTGATAGGCATTTTGCAGGTCTAGTTTGGTGAAAATAGTTGCATCATTTACTGGTTCAAAAGTAGAGGACAGCAAGGGCAGAGGATATTTGTTTTTTATGGTGATCTGGTTGAGGCCTCTGTAGTTGATGCACGGACGGAGTGACCCGTTCTTCTTGGACACGAAGAAGAACCCAGCACCCAGGGGGGGCGTGGACAGCCTTATGGTTCCTGAGGCTATGGACTCTGAAATGTATTTAGACATACACTCTTGCTCTGGTTTTGACAGATTGTATAGTTTACTTGTTGGTAGAATGGCATCGGGGACGAGGTCAATTCCACAGTCATAGGTGCTATGAGGAGGCAGGGAGGACGCCCGGTCCTTGCTGAAGACTTGTAGCAGGTTGTGGTACTCAGAGGGAACTCCAGTAAGATCAGGTGGTTCCTGAACCGGGTTCTCTGTGATCTGGACGGGGAGAGGAGCTGAGAGGAGACAGTGAGACAAACAAAATGGGCTCCAAACTGACACTGACCCAGTTTTCCAGTCAATCTGAGGGTTATGTGAAGCCAACCATTCATGTCCTAGCACCACTGGAGACTGTGGATAAGGAAACACATAAAAGCTTAGAGTCTCATGATGATTACAGGAGATCAACAGGCTTATGGGCACGGTGCGATGGGTTATGGTGGTTAGGGCACAGCCATTGAGCGAGGCGGCGCGAATGGGTGTAAGGAGAGGAGTAGTAGAAATGTTCAGTTGTACCACCGCTTGGTCCAGAATGTTCCTTTCACACCCAGAGTCCATGAACGCCTTGGTAGGGAATGTTTGTTGGTGGAAAGCAACAGTACAAGTTAAGCTTCACCGGGAATTTTGAGCACTAGCAATCCCACCCACCAGTAATCCCGGTCCTACTGGTGGGCTGTGGTTTTTGGCCTAACAAGACAGTTATGGATTAAGTGGCCAGGCTGACCACAATAGAGGCAAAGGCCCAGGGAACAGCGTCTCAGTTTCTCCTCGGGAGTTAACTGCGCTCGTCCGATTTGCATGGGTCCGTCTGATCCCGAGGGAAGGAGGTGCTGTTGAGGTGTTTGATGGGGACATTGCTGTGAAGCAGTGGTTGAAGGTGGCCTGAACGTCGAAGTCTTGTGTCTTTCCTTAAGGCGCTTCTCAATATTAGAAGCGAGGTTGATAAGGGACTCGAGGTTCTCGGATTCCTGGCAAAACACAAGCTGATCTTTTATCTTATCGGTCAAAGCCTGAGAGAAAGCGGCTTTTAGAGAAGCCTCATCTAAAGTTGATATGGAAGCCAAAGTGCGGAATTCTACTGCAAAATCGAGGACTGATTGTTTACTCTGCTGGAGATTCCAAATCTGCTTTGCGATTTCTGCGGGAGACTCCGTCTGGTCAAATAGTTGTTTGAACTCAGCTAGAAAAGCCGAGAGCAGACCTCGCAGGAAGCTAGCCTGCTGGCTCTTAGCCTCGGCCCATTGCAGAGCCCTAATTGAATTGAATTGAATTGAACTGAATACCCCGGAGTACACCAACTATGTACAAGATTGTAACCGAATCATTTATGAAGGTGTCTGGTGACCTTTCAAAGGCTAACTGGCAGAGTAGTAGGAAACAGCGGTTTTCATTCAGGAACCTTTTTGCTGCGAGGCATCAGTGCTACCCACTATTCAACCATATGGTAGTCTGAATGAGCTGTTTTATCAGATAGTCTAATGTAACTTTTGACTTCCACCAGAAGGTAAAGTAATTCCTGCTTTCAGATTCTTTACAACATTTGGAGCAGATTACCTGGACCCATGAGTCTGAGAACCTCTGCTTTGACCACTGGATGACTGAGATCTCAGGCAGCCTTCAGACTCAGACCTTCACAACCACCAGCAGCCATGAAAGTTCCTCAGAACCACAGTCTCACATTCCCTGATACACATCCGGTGACACCTGCTGGGATCTCTGACTGTGGTAAAGAAGACATCAAAGTGTAGCAGCAAGTCTTGTGTTTATTGGCAGACGAGTGAAAAAAACTGACTGAAGTCTGAGTCTGAGGATGAACTGATGAGTCCATTAATTCACTAATGTAAATGACATATTTCTCCCTCATTTCACTCCAGTTTAACCCTGATTCTACATTTATCCTGGTTTATTAGGACTAAAACATCTTTCATCCATATAAAAAACAATTTTAATCCAATAGAATTAAAATGACACAACTAAAGTGTAATGTAAACAAAAAAAGTTAAAAATAGCTAAAACAAATTTACTCAGTCAGTCACAGTCAGAAATCATAGTCCTCATATTTTATTGCAATTCATTTGTTGAGAAGGAATAAATTATCCATATAACAAAAATGCAAACAGTTAAACATAAATGAATACATCTCCTCTCAGATAAGAATTTGGTTTCTGATTCTTTGTAATAAGTAAAGCTAAGTTTTGAATGAACAAGTTTTAGTCCTCACTCTGAGAAAACATTACTAACAAAACTCCCAGATTAATATCGACAACTGCTAGGTGCCTGAAGGCAACAGGAGGAGCTGCCATGAAAGAAGCAACAGGAGGAGAGGTGACCAGAGAGCAGGTGGTGAAGGAGCTGAGAGAAGAGCTACTGAGGAGATCTCATCCAAAAATAAAAACATAAAGACTAAAACACAAAGAGATGAGGAAAATAGAGAGAATTAAACCCAACTCACAAAATTAATTAAAAAATGTCATGTTCAGTATTTTAAAATAACATTTAAATATTAGAAAGAGCCCCAACATTTTAACTCTTGTATGTTTGCATATCCACTCCGACATTAGTAGAACAAGCAAGCATTTATTAGACTGGAGAATCAAATGTCTCATCAGCTTCTCCAAACCTTTGAGCCTCCCAGCTCTCCTGCCTTTCCTCCCAGAGCTAAAGGACTGAAAAATGCTGCGGAGCACGGCAGTGTGATATGTTGTCTTCTGCAGGTAGCAAAACAGTGGATGAAGGTCAGGCAAATACATTTCATGAGTCAGTGAGTACGAGCAATTACTGCTGTCAACAGAGCACACCCACAGGATGAACTCAGGTGGACAGACAATAAGCCTTCTCTTTGAGCTGCTGGTCAGCGGTGGACTCCTCTCTCTTGGACAAATCAATAGATCTGAGCAGGAAGTCCGAGTGTTAACGTAGCTCCTTTTATACTCACACCACTGTGTTCCCATAAACACAAACACCACCGTCAGGAAGATCGTGAATGTGATGTATGAGAAGGCATGGACAGTGTGTCAGCAGACTAGGCAAGCTAAGCCAAGCCAACTTTATTTATAAAGCTCTTTAAAAACAGCCGACACAAAGGCATAAAAAAGCTTAAGACAGAATAAAATACACTAAAAACACGAATAGAGGAAAAACACAGCAAAAACTCAAAAGGAACAGAAATTAAATCAAATCAAATAAATAATTATTGATTTGAAAACCAAAGTAAAGAGTTGTGTCTTAAAAATTATTTAAAAGTTTCCAGTGAGGAGGCCTCTTTTTAATGTGCCTACGTTTGGGAGGAGCAACAGCAAAGGTTCTGACCCGTCTGAGCTTCAGCACCAGCTAGTCACATGACCTGAGTGAGCCAGATGAGGGAGCGATGGGGCAAGACAGTTCTGACTTAAAACATATAATAGTGTAAAATGAACTCTAAAATGGACAGACAGCCAGTGCAGTGAGACACCGGCACCATCAGACAAGACAAACCTAACAGGAAACTGAAGGCAACTCCATGATGGATCCGGACTTCATTCATCTTGTTTCAAACCAGCAGAGCACCCAATGATGAGGTGTTAAAAGCCTCTTTTATAAAACAATGCTGAGCTGGCATCAGGGAGCCTTAGGACATTTGGAAGTGGTCAGACCGTGGCAGTAATATGGCGCAATCGTGTTCTTTTAACAAAACATTATGTGATGGCAGCAGTACGGGGAGGTCCCTGCACTGCCATGGACTCCCGTTTATCTTGGACATAACTTGCTTTTTATTACGATTGATGCCACATGTAGTGAGGTTTTTTTTTTTTGACAAGTCGCTCCTAAAGGTGTTTGTCCTCCACCATCCCTATGAACTGTCTGGTGATCTGAGCTCCAGATCTAATGGAGAGAAGCTCCTGGAGCTCTGCATCGATCCAGTTTACCATCTCAGCTGATTCTGTTTACAAAGCAAAACTTATTGAAGTAATTATTTGTGGATTGAATTTGTTTTGTTCTATAGTGTACCGCCTCTGTATTCTTGTGTTTTAGTTCTCTGCAGTGGGAAGACCCACTCGTAAATGAAATGTTTCATCTCAAGTGGTTTTATCCTCCTAAAATGTAAGCTAATAAACAAATAAATAAGTCCACATGTGATCATGACACCACCCTCGTTTGCGCCAAGGTATAATTATGCATTCACAATTCTGCCACAAGTCACGCCATAGGCATGGGTCAAGTCAGAAGCTGTCCAGTTTTTCAATCTTGACTCTTTCCTGGATGTCTGCCACAGTGACGGATACTGGGTTCTGCTCAGGGAGGTTACTGTGGTCTTCTTCCAAATGCCCTTCCAGTACTGTTCAGTCTCCAGCCTTGATGGGTCTGCTCTCTTATTATTTCCCTGCCACTGAGAATACATTTTAGCTGGTTGGGTTCAGAAGAGCTGGTTTATTTATCTGGCTTCACTTTCTCTCGTGTATCTCTTTAGGCAGCTGGCCAAGGCTTGGAGTCTTTGGTCATTTTGAGTGCTTCAGGTATGGGTTTCTGGCTGTAGTTCCTGGGTCCTGGTTTTCTCATTGTGCCTTTCTGGAGCTCTGACAGTTGGCTCACTTATCTCCATGCTGCATTGATGGGTATTGTTTCTCATAGTTGCTCACGATCTTCTAGCCAAGCATCTCAAAGATCATTGAATGCTTGGAGCTGAACAACATCAATAGGAGTCTGAGAGCCTTCACTGCGAACTCAATGAGGCTGTGGAAAACCACCCTTGAGACGAATTGCACAAGTCTCTATTAAATGTGGCGTATACCAAGGAGACGCCCTGTCCCCACTGCTGTTCTGCATAGGTCTGAACCCCCTCAGCCAAATAATCAACATGTGTGGCTATGGATACCGACTCAAGACTGGAACCACAATCAGCCACCTCTTCTACATGGATGACATAAAGCTGTACACCAAGAACAAGCGAGACATTGACTCACTGATTCACAGCACCAGGATCTACAGCACTGATATCAGAATGTCATTCGGACTGCAGAAATGTGGTTGGATGGTGACAAAGAAAGGGAAGGTCGTCCATACAGAAGGGGTCTCACTCCTAGAAGGAATAGCAGACATCAAGAACAGCTACAAGTACCTTGGCATCCCACAAACAAATGGTAACCTCAATCAAGCCGCAAGGAAAGGAGCCACAACCACATACCTACAAAAAGTAAGGCAAGTCCTAAGAAGTCAGCTCAATGGCAAGAACAAGATCTGGGCAATAAACAGCTTCGTCCTGCCAGTAATCAGATATCCTGCAGGAATGACAAGCTGGCCAAAGGAAGAAATACGGACCACAGATGTTAAGACACAGAAGCTCCTAACCATGCATGGAGAGCAGGGTTTCCCCAAGAAACTTGCTCAGCCCAGCAGACCATGACAGTGGGGCAGGGGCACATGGTTCGTTTAGTTATGCATGACCTGGCAGGGGGCAAAGCAAGGACTGGTGGCCCACCAGGCTAATAAGGGAAACCTTATGAAGGAAACCCTGGAGGGTTCCATACCAAGTCCAGCACCCTGAGACTGTACAATAGCTGTAAGGAAGGTGGCCGGGGACTAGCGAGTGTGTGAGCCACTGTCCAAGATGACACATCCAAGATCCACAAGTACATCAAGGATAAGGCCCCAACAGATGACGTTCTCAGTGAATGTCTTAGACAATGGTGAACCTCAGGCTGTCCTGTAAAGGTCCACTCTAAAGGCTTGTTTATACTTCTCCATCTGCATCGGTACCGAGACATGCAACACTAGCATCAGTCATTGCAAGGGCTCTCCGACAGGCTCACAAAGATAGACGGAGTCCAGCTCACTTTTCTAAATATCCATCGAAAGCGACAGAGAAACACAACAGGGCCTTTAAGCCAGATGTGATTAATGCTTTTTTTAAAAACCATGTCAAAATGTTAAAAATGTTTTAATGGTCCAATAAAAATAGAATAATTTAACTTACTTTTAAATGAATACATCTGACTTACTGATAATACAACCAGTTAAAATAGCTTGCATCAGTGACTGAAGGAAATAAAAAGCTAAAGCAGGCATGTTTCTGCTTCAACAGGAAATAAAGTCATTCTTATCTGATTAAACATTTTTCTATAGCATTGTTTAATTAAATAAAGGGATCTTCGGCTCTGCTGCAAACTCTTGTTTTTGGAGTTATTTAATGAGGTGAGCCAGTGAAGGCAGTGATACTGAAATAAGGAATCACTGAACAAGAAAACCACCACAAAGAGCCAACGTGCATATTCACACACAATTTGCATGTAGACCTCTAAACAGATTATCATCAAACACCAAAATAAAGGAACAGTCAGAAAAAACATCTGACGTTTAAGAGCTTGTACTGTTCTACACACCCTGCAGAACATTCACTAAATGAGACGCAACTCTGAGCGTGCTCCACAGTTGGTGTGATCCTAGTGGGGCTGGAAGTGGCAGATGGGAATAAACTCCAAGCATCATGTCCACAGACTGGGCTGCAGCACGAATTCAGCCGTGGAATACACTGAAATAGGATCAATTATGAAAGCAGGGAGCTAACTCCTGCTTCTAGCTCAAACGATGAAGCATCAGAGCAGAATCCAGATGAATCTAAGGTGCAAAACATGGTTTAGACTGAACTAATACAATTGTATCGCTAGTGCATAAATAAATATTTGTTGTGAAACGATGTTAAACATATTCTTCTTATTGTTGTTGCTAAAGAAAATAAACAAAGACATGAAACAAGTAATTTACAGTTTAGCACCATGGATAGCTCCTCTGTTACTTTGTCACAAAGGTTGTGATCTGGTTAGCTGAAACATTTACACGGAAATTATCCAAAACTGGTCTTTACATTTTAGATTTGGTCACACAGATCCAACATGACTTGGCCTGTAATGTGCATGTACCACCTGAGGTCAGCTGACAGTAAGTAAGCAAAGGATATTTACGTAGCACTCTCAAGTGAACACAAAGTGCTTCACATAGATCAAAACTATACAAAGTCAGGGTGCAACTGTCTGGAATAATAATAATAATAATAATAACAACAACAACAACAACAACAATAACAACAATAATAATAATAATAATAACAATAATAATAATAATAATAATAATAATACTAATGCATTTAATTTATAGGCGCCTTTCAAAACCCAAGGTCACCTCACAAAACATGATAAAACTTACACAAATAAGAGTAAGATAATTTAAACAATAACATTACAAAAAGTATGCTATAAATTTCAGAGTAAAGAGTTTGTGGGCTAGAGAGTGTAAGCCAGGTTGAACAGGTGAGTTTTGAGTTTGGATTTGAATGAGAGGAGGGAGTCAGTGTTTCGGATGTCAGGAGGAAGTGAGTTTCAGAGCCGAGGAGCAGAGCGACTGAAAGCTCTGTTTCCAATGGTGGTGAGATGAGCAGGAGGAACCACAAGGTGAATGGCAGAGGAAGACCTGAGGGAGCGAGATGGGACAGCAACATGGATGAGATCGGAGAGGTAAGGAGGGGTGAGACAGTGGATACATTTGTAGGTGAGAAGCAGGATTTTGAATGAGATTCTGTGTTCAGTAGGCAGCCAGTGGAGACGCTGAAGAACAGGGCTGATGTGATCTCTATAGGGGGTACCATCTTACTTTAAAAATGCAGTAGTGACTCCTCTCTTAAAGAAACCCAACCTTGACGCCAGCTCCACCAGTAACTTTAGGCCCATTTCTAAGCTACCTTTCATCAGCAAAGTACTTGAGAAGGTTGTTGAAACCCAACTCAGATCCTGGTTTTCTGAAGCCCTTTTCAGATAGACATTCTGGATTATTTGTGGACAATTTAATCCGGTTTTTAACCGGAACTGTGTTTTCAGACACACCACTTTTGTACCGGAACTTGTCCTTTCGGCTGCGTTCACACAGCAGGGAAAAGTTCCAGATGTCTGACGGCGGCGGGGTGGTGGGGGGAGAGAGAATTGGACTTATGTTAAGAAGAAGAAGAAGAACATATCATTTCTATAGCGCCTCTCAAGATAAAAATCACGAGGCGCTTAAGCATAATTCTGTGCACATGAAGACGCATAAGAGACCTGGATGATGAAGCTCAATGGTTAAAGGAATCACTGAAGCGGTGTGAAGCACTCGTCGCGCGTCTAGACGGTACGGTAGGAGGCGAGCTGCCGTGGTTCGCCGCATGCTACAGCAGCGGGCCATGTAGGTGCGCACAGCGTCCCCCGGTCCCCTCCT
>SSNQ01034232.1:424880-438252 GCA_006942095.1 Nothobranchius kuhntae
GTCCGGAACTTTACCTCACCAGTCTGAAGCAGCCACCATGTCCGTAACGAGTCCGGACCTGTTACTAGGGGCTTCGTCCGGATAAATTCCGGAACACGTTATCCGGATGTTTGTATTCAGACGCAGAGGTCTTACGGATAGAGTTCGGAACATTTCTGTTTTTCATGGCCTGTCTGAAGGGGGCTTAAGTCAAAGATCTCTGACCCCTTCCAATCTGGCTTTCTGAAGCAGCACTCAACTGAGACTGCTCTAGTAAGGGTGCATAATGACCTCCTAATGGCTGCTGATGCAGGGAAATGCTCTGTCATGGTCCTGCTTGACCTCAGTGCAGCTTTTGACACTGTAGACCACAACGTTCTACTAAACAGGTTAAAGGCCCTGGCTGGGATTTCAGGTTCTGCTCTAGACTGGCTCTCTTCTTATCTCACCAACAGAACATTCATAGTGAAGTCAGAAACCTTCTCTTCAGATTCTGCCTCTCTAACATGCGGGGTCCCACAAGGTTCAGTTCTAGGGCCTTTACTATTCACATTCTATATTCTTCCCCTAGCTGGCATCATTCAGTCTTTCCCAGACATCTCCTACCACATCTACGCTGATGATATTCAGCTCTATATGTCCTTCATGCCACACCAGTTGGACAGGCTGGCCACCCTTGTACTCTGCCTGACCCAGATCAGTAACTGGCTGTCCAGCAACTTTCTTGTCCTCAATGCTAATAAGACAGAGACCCTGATCGCTGCACCCCCGGAACTTCAGCCAAAAGTCGAGCAAGAAATTGTCTCTTTTTGCCCATCAGTCAAGGCCAACATTAGAAACCTAGGTGTTGTTTTTGATCCAGCTTTAAGTTTAGACTCACACGTCAAAACCATCTCCCGCTCTTGCTTCTTTCAACTGAGAAACATTTCAAAAGTCCGTAAACTGGTTTCTCCTGCAGATCTGGAAAAAATCATCCATGCCTTTGTGTCATCACGCTTAGACTACTGTAACGCTCTTTTTACTGGTCTCAGCAAAACCTCCCTCTCACGCCTTGAAGCCATCCAAAATGCAGCAGCCAGACTCCTAACCAAATCCAGCAGACGAGCTCACATCACTCCAGTTTTACAGTCCCTCCACTGGCTCCCGGTAGAATATAGAATACAGTTTAAAGTTTTAGTCCTGACCTATAGAGCTCTTAACAACCAGGCTTCAAGCTAACTATTTGAGCTTTTATCCCCACACACCACCTCACGGAACCTTAGATCCACATCTGAAAACCTCCTGGCTGTTCCTCGAACCAGACTGAAAACCAAAAGGGGACAGGGCCTTTCAGACTATTGCACCCAGACTTTGGAACAGTCTACCTTCAAATCTCTGTCTCTCTAAAACTGTAGAGGTCTTTAAAAATCATCTTAAAACTCACCTTTTCATCCAGGCGTTCCCTCCCTAAATGTTCTAAAAGATGGCTTTGTTCGGGTTCACACCTTCACTTTGTTTTTATTCATGATTTTATTTACTATTTTATCACTGCTATTGTTTTTCTGATGTTTTTATTGGTTAGAGGTATTTGCCCTGATCTGACTCATGTTGTACAGCGCTTTGTGATTTATATCTGTGAAAGGCGCTATATAAATAAACTTTTACTTACTTACTTACTTACTTACTTACTTACTTACTTACTTACTTACGAGTGATGATCTGTGCAGCAGCATTTTGGAGGAGTTGGAGCCGATGGAGGGATTTATGGGGGAGACCAAAAAGGAGAGAGTTACAGTAGTCAGTCCTAGAAGTGACTAGGCTGTGTACGAGGATGGCTGTAGCATGAGGAGTGAGAGAGGGACGGAGTCGGTTGGGATTGCGTAAATGAAAGTAGGCTGAGCGAATGATGTTACTGATGTGGGCTTTGAATGATAAAGTGCTGTCAAGGATGACTCCAAGACTCTTTACATGGGGGGAAGGAAGGATGGAGAAATTTTCGATGTTAATTGATATGCTGGGGATATGTTCAGCGTGGAGGGTTTGCCTATGAGTAGAATTTCGGTTTTATTGCTGTTGAGTTTCAGGAAGTTTGCAGAGAACCATGATTTTATCTCAAGGAGACAGCTGGATAGGGAGACTGGAGGGAAGATAGCATCGGCTTGAGAGGAGATATAGATTTGAGTGTCATCTGCGTAGAAGTGGAAATTTATCTTGTATTTGCGAAAGATATGGCCAAGTGGAAGATTGTAGATGATAAATAAGAGAGGTCCAAGGACAAAGCCCTGGGGAACACTGGCAGAAACAGCAACAGGGTGAGAAGAAAAGGATTTTAATTGAACAGACTGAAATCGGCCAGTGAGATAGGAGAACCAGGCGAGAGCAGTGTGAGTGATACCAAGGGAAGCTAACCAGTTAAGAAGGGTTGAGTGAGAGATGGTGTCGAAAGCTGCACTAAGATCAAGAAGGATGAGTAGAGAAAGAAAACCGGAGTCAGCTGCCATGAGAAGGTCATTTGTGATTTTAACAAGAGCTGTTTCTGTGCTGTGTCGAGGGCGAAAACCAGACTGGAACTGTTCAAAAAGGTTGTTATGATTGAGGTGGGAGATGAGGGAATGAGTGATCACTTCGACCAATAGGCCTCTCTTTTCTCTTTTTTACACATTTTTATGTTATTTGTTTTGTTTTTGATGTATTTTGATTCCATGAAGCACTTAAGGTTATAAGGTGCTACACAAAAACAGGCTTGGCTGTACCTGCCAGAACCTGTGGCCCCTTATGAGAACGTCAGTGAAGTCTAGTGTGTGTGTGTGTGTGTCTGTCTATGCATGCATGTATATATGTGTGTGTGTGTGTGTGTGTGTGTGCGTCCCAGTCTGGCTCTTTGTTGATGAATTGTGGCCTTTGTTATCTTCCACCTTTGCCTTAACTCAACCATCTCTCATTGATATTTATGTAATAAAGATTCTGAACACACCTCTTGTGGCTAACGGTCGGGGTTTGCTGCTGCTTCCTCATGTGTGATGAGATGAGGAAGAGCAGTTGTGCGTGAATGATGCCTCTTTTGAATTCAGGGTGCTGAGCGGTAAGAATTGTGCAAACATTCATAATGGTTTTGGTTAGAATGCAATCATTTGTGTTAAATTTTGTTTTACTGGTTCCTTCCAATGGTTTGTTATAACACATTTTAGAGAAGGATGTAAATTCAGACCTTTTACAGAACAATTGCCAAATGTCTTATATTCAGAGTCTATGAAAATAACTTTGGACAATTTCTAATCTAACATAACAAGATAACCCAGGAGGTCAGCGGAAGGTGAGAAGTACTCGATAATTCTGAGGCAGGAGGAGACAACATGGGAGGTTTGGAGGAGCATGTCATCTTAGATTAGTTATTGCTCTTCTGTTTTGTTTCTCTAATCAAGAATTAAAGAGGAGGAGGATCTAAGCATTACAGGAGAGAGGAAGAGAGGAAGAGTGGTGGAGAGGGCAGGTTTATGAAATCTAGGATGTGTGATATCTGAATACAAGCTACTCTGCAGACTCCATTTGTAAGGAAGGCAGTGACACCTGAGAGGTCCAGTAAGCTTCATAAGGATAGCAAAGGCTAAGAAAAGAGCTGGAACTGAATCGAAGTGTGATTTCTGCCAGGCTTAGGAAGCAGAAAGAGCCACATATAAGAGACCCATAGTAGCAGAATAAAGAAGAAGCTGTGGCTTTCCTGGAATGCAGTCACCAATGACAGCTGTGAGATCTGGGAACACCAGTGTGTCATGTTAGAACCTGGTGAACAGAGCAAGCTTTGCCTCCAGCACAATCATCCAGAGTTAGTCTGAGCATTTTTCTAGTGTCTGCAACACTTTGAATGGTTAAAACCATCAGAAAAAACTAACAGTGATGCATGTAAAACTGCTTTTAAACATTTTGTAATGATTCAAGTGTGAATGCAGTATGAGTCAAATAAAAGACTGTTGAAAACATCTGTAATCAGTTAAGAAATGAAACAAATCTCTAAACCAGTCAAATTCTGCCCAGTCGGATGAGACCGGTTCTTCCCCTGGTTTCTGCGTGAAAGTGAGGTGTGTGTTCCTGTGAGAGCTTTGTCTTGTGGTTGATGTGAAGGACAGTGACACGGCGTGAAACAATGAACACAGAGTCCCATTGAGCCTGCAGCACTCTGCCTAACACAGCTGACTGTGAACAGGAACACAAACACAGGTGTTATGACCTGGACAGGTGTTTGCTGCTGCACCGCCGTCTGCGTATGCGTGTGTTCAAGCATACCTAACTCAATCTAAAGCTCCAGCAGCTCTGCAGGGTGAGCCGGCTTTGTTGGGATTACTGATTCACTGAAGCGATGAAATTCTGCATGTTTGCATGAGCGACGGAGTTGCCTTTGTTTGTGAGCATGGCTAGACTCTTTTACAACAGTTCATCCATCCTCTGCAAGTGGCTTCCTGGATTTGGCAGATTAGATGATGGGACTCATCAACCCCTTTATTGTTTTCTGGAACTTAAGGAAGCAAATCCATCAAATGTTTTTTTATGGCAATTGAAAAACACGTTTTAGTAAAAGTAGCAAATACATAAAATATCTTTCTCACTGAAATGGTTGCAGACACTTGTTCTATCAGTAAACTCTGAGTTAGTTAGATCCAGGTTAGCTCATTTTACTGAGTTCAATCAGCCCTGAAATGGTTTCCCTGTCTTTGAAAGTCATCAAATGAGGAAACCTAGAGTTGCCATGACAACCACAGGGAAATAAGAAACATATTTTACACCGTTGCAGCAATTTTAAGAATACAAATGTGTGTGTAAAAGACTAGCAGGCACTGGGTGAGAAGTGGGGGACACCCACAGGTTGCAGGCCCACCAGCAGGACCTAATATACTATATATATATATATATATATATATATATATATATATATATATATATATATATATATATATATATATATATATATATATACATACACGGCTCTCAAGAATTAAAGGAACACTTTTTTATTGGGCCTGGCATGAAATCAATTAAACCTGTCTGATAATTTCTTGGTTTCTTGCAGCTGAGGGCATTGTTAATCACTTTCAGCTGTATTGGTGTTCATGGACTTAACAACAGGTGCACTAAAGTGGCAACAATTACAAAACCCTCAAAACAGAACAGGTTTAACAGGTAGAGGTCATTTCAAGTTTCTCCCTTTTGATCTTTTTTGGCTGGTTTTCCACTCGTGCTAGTTTTGGCTCTCTCCTGGCAGTATGAGGTGATTCCTTAATCCCACAGAAGTTGCACAGGTTGTCCAACTTCTCCAGGATGGCACATCCACACGTGCTGCAGCAAGAAGGTTTAATGTGTCTCCCAGCACAATCTCCAGAACACGGAGGAGATTTCAGGAGACTGGCAGTTATTCTCGGAGAGCTGGACAGGGCTGTAGAAGGTCCACAACCCATCAGCAGGACCGATGCCTGCTCCTTTGTGCAAGGCGTAACAGGCTGAGCACTGCTCGTGCCCTACAGAATGACCTCCAGAGGGCCACTGGTGTGAATGTCTCTACCCAAACGATCAGGAACAGACTTCCCGAAGATGGCCTGAGGGCCCAGCATCCTGTTGTGGGCCCTGTGCTCACTGCCCAGCACCGTAGAGCTCGACTGGCATTTGCTCAAGAACACCAGAATTGGTAAGTCCGCCACTGGCGCCCTGTACTTTTTACAGACGAGAGCAGGTTCACCCTGAGCACCTGTGATAGAAGTGAAAGAGTCTGGAGAAGACAAGGAGAACGTTATGCTGCCTGCAACGTCATTCAACATGACAGGTTTGGTGGTGGGTCAGTGATGGTCTGGGGAGGTATATCCATGGAGAACGCACAGATCTCTACTGCCTAGGACATGGTGCTCTGACTGCCATAAGGTATCGAGATGAAATCCTTGAACCCTTTGTCAGACTCTACGCTGATGCAGTAGGTCCTGGTTTTCTCCTAATGCACGACAATGCCCGGCCTCATGTGGCAAGAGTATGCAGGCAGTACCTGCAGGATGAAGGTATTGAAACAATTGAATGGTCTTCACGATCCCCTGACTTAAACCCAACAGAACATCTGTGGGACATTATGTTTCGGTCCATTAGGCGGTGCCAGGTTGCTCCTCAGACTGTACAAGAGCTCAGGGATGCCCTCACACAGATCTGGGAGGAAATGCCACAAGACACTATCCGTTGTCTCATTAGGAGCATGCCCCGACGTTGTCAAGCATGCACACAAGCTCGTGGGGGCCACACAAGATACTGAAAAGCAATTTGAGTTGCAGAAATTAAGTTTTTGAAATAATGGACTAGCCTGCCACATCTTCGTTTCACTCCAATTTTAGGGTGTCTACACAACTGAGCCCTCTGTAGGCTGATAACTTTTATTTCCATTAAAATACTTGGCATCCTTTTGTTCCTAAGACATTGCCCTGTCGTTATTTGTATAGATATCCAGCTTCATATAGAGATCTGATGTATCTAATGTGTTTCTAAAGTGTTTCTTTAATTTTTGTGAGCAGTATATATATATACATATATATATATATATATACATATATATATATATATACATATATATATATATATATATATATATATATATATATATATATATATATATATATATATATATATATATATATATAATCCAAAATCAACATAGGCTCCATGGGTCATGAGGCCAAAATGGGAGTACTAAAGTGACTGAAACTCAAGTTGAGGTGAACGGTAGGAATAGGAAGGACTCCTGACCCTCAAGAGCTGATAGGTGAAATCGAACAAGCCTCTGTATGATGGTGGTGACATCACAGGTTGGTATGGAGCTGTTCTTTTTCTATAATGTGTCCAGATCCTGGGGAGCAACGGGGTCCTGAGATGTTGAGTAGCCAAGCAGAACCAGACTGAAGGGACATAGGAGCAGGTGAGGTTGTAATTGATTACGGCACACCTGACAGGTATGAATTGCACAGGTAGATGTTTTTCCACAGGTTCACATTTAAGGATCTTCCTAATAAAAGCACATTACTAATCCGCTAGGAGTCATCGTAGGAGGGACACATCCTTGAACCTTTAGAGTAGAGTCAAGGAAAAAGGAATGACTCAGGAGCTCACAAATAATGAATTCAGGAATCTTCAGGAGTCACTGGGCGGTCAGTCACCAGGTAAAGGGCTGGGCCATCTTACCAGCAGCACCACCATTAGTAGATGTACTGATGAACTTGCGTCTCCTCAGTTCTTGCAGGCACTTCTGTTCCACCATTGGTTGTCCATGGATACTGTCTCATGGTTTAATCTAAACAGTAATCTATGTTGTTGTCTGCTGCATTTCATTCTATTGTGTAAAAGACATCATGTTACACAAGGATGTGTGAAAGGTGCCATACGAGTAAAGGTTGATAAAAGACCACAAAACTGTGTGTGTGTGTGTGTGTGTGTGTGTGAACTCTCCTGAGCTTGCTGAGTCTCCTCAGCTCTGAGTGGATTAACATCTTGAACGAGGTAAGAAAGAGTATTTTGTGAATGGCTGAAGTACTTCAGAGGGATGAAGCCATTATTGAGAGAAAGAGTGAAAATAAGAGAGTGAGGGCACATAAAAGCAGGATGAGGAGGGTGGAGCTGGGGGTGAAAGGATTATGGCAGAGCACTGAGACCAAAGGAGAGATGAGGTGATATGGATCAGATAAACGTGTGAATAAAGAGGAGAAAACATGGCACACATGCATGAATGAATGACTGTGGTGAAAGATGGGCTGTGGATTGAAGCAGCTTAGAGATACAGACTGATGCAGCAGTTCTGTTTAATTAGATTTTATTATTTACATGAAGTCCAGATCAGATCAGATTAACTGGTACATAAACTCTTTATGCAAGTGTCTCTAACCCAGAGCGTGACTCCTGCAGGACTTTGTTTACAGTTAGGACTGGAGGGACAAGATTAAATAATAGTAAACTTAACAGTTTATAGGTCCTGTCCTCATAAACTTGACCTCTGACCCCCTCCTAGCATGGAGAGGTTGTATGTCTGATTCAGTTTCTGGGCGAGTCTAACCATGACCCTCATACTGAGGATGAACCTCACCCACCCAGACCTGCAGGCTGCATCATATCTTCGCCACTGACTTAACAGGGTCCAGTAATGGATCCTGGCTTTCAGTATAATGAAAACGATCACCTCTACGTCCCTCTGTGGCTGTTTGTTTCCTAACTGCAATTTAAGTAGAGGTTAAATCAAGAAAGTTCAACTAGATTTTCATCTAAAACAGAACATGAGACACAGTAGAATAGGGTGAGAGGCGTGATGTAAAGGTCGTAGTTATTATAAGGCAGTTACCTTAGAAACACCAAGATAAATACAGTTTCTTCACACAACTTCATAACTTTAACTTAGTTTATTTTTTCCAATTTACATAAAACTGTTTTTCATACGATCAGTGACTCATGCTGTCACGTTGAGAACAGGAGGTTTGGACCCAAGATGCAGAACACCAGACAACTCACGCAGGAGCGGTTGAATAAATGAAAATTCCTTTTATTAGGATGATGAGTCTAGCAAAAACAGATTGACAAAAACAAAGCTCATTTGAGAGCAAGAACCTAGAACTTCTCCAGGAGGACAGAACAACACTGACAAAGACAATGGGCCGACAAACACTGAGAGACACAGACAGGGTTTTATACACAGAGCTAAGCAATTACCCCAAAATTCCACTATCTCCGCTCCGCTCCGGCACGAACTCCGCAGCAAAAACGGTCCCGTTGTAGTCAATCAGAGCTGTTGCACTACTGCGGCAGCGCGGCGCAGTGCGCCTCCCGCCGTTCCGCCATCCGGCAAAAATAGGATCGATTCCATTTTTGCCAGACGCCGGAGCACCTCCGCAGTCAATGGACAGGAATCACAACCGCCCAACAGGAAAGGGAGCAAGCACAGCTTCCGTTATTTCACAATAAATCGATAAACAAAAAGCATTTTTTGTTTCATATGCACAGGTTTAACAACTTTTAACAACTATCAATGGCGGTTGAACTTTAAATGCACAAAAATAAGCCAGAAATACAGTTTCTACTATCAAAGCAGTCACCCTTTGTTGATCCAAACACTGCTGATCTCTCAACACAAATGAAAGGCAGATTAAACAGTTCGTTTTGATGCTTCTCCCACACAACGGGTGTTTGGATCTAACTTCCGCATTTATTGCTCGGACTGTATCGCAAGATCTCGAAAATCCCGCGCATGCCTGTTTGCCCACCTCAGGTCTCCGCACCGGAGCGGAGCCGCTGTAGAGCGGGTACAGTAAAATTTGAGTTTGGAAGCGAGCGGCAGCGGAAAGCGGGGGCGGAGCGGAGATAGTGGAATTTTGGGTTTAGGGAAACGGGTAGCAGGTGTGTGGGGAGTGTAAGCTAAAGGGCTGAAGAGAGACTAATTAAATAAATGGGGAAGGAACACATTGTATTAAAGGGAGAAACTGACTGGATAATCTAACTACAGAGAACTAAAGATAAGAGAACTAATAAACCTGAAACTATACACCAGAACACTAAATCTATGGGGATACTAAACTAAATGGGATGGGATAACTAAGTATAAAGTGACTAGGGGGAAACATGAGGGAAACCAGGAGGGAGCTGGGGACTACAAGGACACAGAACATGACACATGCAGGTTGAAAATAACTTTCATCATCTGATGTAGAAACGTGTTTAGAGAGTTTTTCATTAACTAAGATCATTTTTATTTCTAAAAATTAAAACTAAGAAAAATAGATATTCTGCAGATCAGCAGTCATGAAGGACATTTGAGATCAAATAGGTTTTTATCACATGTGCTTTTTGTTTAACATCATTCATCACTGCCTCACCCCAGCCTCCTGCAGGCAAACGTAAAAGAAACTTAGCTAATTAACAGAAATGCAGGTAGAAAAGAACAGGAGAGGAGCTGAGCTTCCTGCAGGACCTGGTTCTCCTTCCAGCGTGGTCACACATCTTCACCCACTGTCACACGAAACTCATAAATAACATGAAGTATTCATCAGAGTAGCAGGAGACATGTTCCTGCTCTGGACTGGGAGGAGAGTTAAGCTCAGGAAGAAAAAAAAAACAGCGCATATATAAATTATTGACACTTCTCATCAGAAAACAGCAGCAGGATGGAGTTTTGGTACAGCTGGGTTCCAAAGCTGAGGCTCCTAAACTAAACTTCTCCGAACAAAGAAGAAAAACGTGTTTTCAGATGAAGTCACACTACAACTCATAGTAGTCCTGAAGACTAGATGGGTAATTAGTTAAAAACAATTATCAGTAATAATAGTCTGTAAGTGTTGTCATCACAAATCAAACTAGGATTGGCAGACATCGTCCTCATTAACAGTTGGCAGGGAGTTGGCAAGATGGCACCCATGAGTGGCTGTGCATCTGCTAGGCTCCTGATCTGTTTTGGTTATTTGTTGTTTTTTTATTGTTTTTTCTCTATCTGGTGCAGATTCCCTGCTAACATATGACCGAGACTTACTATTGTCGATCAGGTCCGCGATGATCAACCTCCAGAACTCCGATACCGGACCCGCTTTCCCACCGCCTCTGGAACCTGGCGTTAACCCTGGTGTTGGCCCTTTGTTACCTGTGGACCTACCGCTGCCCCGGAGACCATGGAAGAGGAAACGGGGGAAGAGAGCCGGCTTCTTCGTTCAGCTCCGAAAGATCCTGAGAGGCGAAGCTCTTCCCGATCGCTGCTCTGCGGCTGTGTTGTGGCGGATCCAACAGAAACTCAACGGAGTTGGGCTGGTCTCGCTGCTAAATGGTGACCCTGATGCAGGACGCTGCCTAAAGGTAAAAAACCCCCGCGGGCGTAGCCTGGAGTCGCTACGTAGCTTAGCCCGCCAGCCGACCGCCATTATGGAGCCCGCGGTACACACATTGCCAGATTCCTCCGCGAAAATGACGTTAATTAACATGCGCTCCATCGCCAACAAGTCTCACATCCTCAACGATCTGTTCTGCACCGAAAAATTTAACTTTTCAGAATCAGAATCAGAAGTTTTTATTATTATTCTATGCTTTTTGAGGATTTCTGTGTCGTGGCAGCGCAAAAATGACGTCACTCATCTCTGTGAGCTCTGTCCTCAAGACTGCTCTTTCTTCTCTGCTCCACGGACCACAGGCCGCGGTGGAGGAACAGCTGTTATCTTTAAGAAACACTTTTCATGCCAAATTATATCCTCAAACTCCTACAGCTCATTCGAGATGATCATGATTAAAATTGGTCGAGTTCAACCAGTTTATGGAATTCTGGTCTATCGCCCACCTGGATCTACTTCATCCTTCCTGTCTGACTTTCAGGATCTCCTATCTTCAACTATTAAACTAGACAGGATAATCATTGTTGGAGATTTCAACATCCACGCTGAGGATCTATCTAACAGCTCCACTAGGGAGTTCCTAAACATGATGAACTCTTTTAACTTCTCTCAACACGTGTCTGGTCCCACTCACAGAGCAGGCCACACCCTGGATCTGGTCTTTTCCTACGGACTTCTTGTTGATAAACTGCAGATAAATGATGTTGTGTTCAGTGACCATAAGTCAGTTTCTTTTCATATTAACCTAAATTCTGAATCTCTTTTACCAGACTCTGCCAAGCAACGACGTATTATCAACAGTTCTACCATTTTAAATTTCTCCTCCCTCTTTGACTTTGTACCTCCTTCCTCTGATGACGTAGAGCTCCTTACCAACTCATTTAATGATGACTGCCTCAAAATTCTAGATCAGGTCACCCCTTACAAAACCAGCCGCAGTTCCAGTGCCTCTAGTTCACCCTGGCTGAACAACCAGATTCTTGAACTTAGACGCTCCTATAGAAAAGCGGAGCGACGGTGGAAGAGGACAGGTTTGGTTGTTCATTGCGAATATTTTAAAGAACTTCTAGTCATACAACAAAGCTGTAGAAAATGCCAGGTCTTCTTTCTTCAGCAACCTCATATGTCAAAATAAGAATAATCCTAAGGTTTTGTTTGATACCATCTCCAGCATCCTTTCTTCTTCTCCGCAGCAGGCTCAGCTATCTTCAGCTGATGACTGTAACAGATTTCTCCACTTTTTTGCAAACAAGGTGTTGAATCTGAGATCCAGCATTCCACCAGCCCCAGAACCCCCCCCCAGGAGGGGAGGCTCCCCAGTGCTCCGAGTCTTTCACCTCCTTCTCCCCAATTACACTAAATGACTTAACCTCAATAATCAGTCAGATGAAACTCTCATCATGCTCATCAGACATCTTACCTCCCTCTGTTTTAGTCAGGTCCCTTGCCTCCGTCAGTCCATCTCTGTTGACTATGATCAACAGCTCACTGAGCCAAGGCTGTGTTCCATCTTACTTTAAAAATGCAGTAGTGACTCCTCTCTTAAAGAAAGCCAACCTTGACGCCAGCTCCACCAGTAATTTTAGGCCCATTTCTAAACTACCTTTCATCAGCAAAGTACTTGAGAAGGTTGTTGAAACCCAACTCAGATCCTGGTTTTCCAAGTCACAGGTCTCTGACCCCTTCCAATCTGGCTTTCTGAAGCAGCACTCAACCGAGACTGCTCTAGTAAGGGTGCATAATGACCTCCTGATGGCTGCTGATGCTGGGAAATGCTCTGTCATGGTCCTCCCTGACCTCAGTGCAGCTTTTGACATTGTAGACCACAACGTACTACTAAACAGGTTAAATGCCCTGGCTGGGATTTCAGGTTCTGCTCTAGACTGGCTCTCTTCCTATCTCACAAACAGAACATTCACAGTGAAGTCAGAAACCTTCTCTTCAGACACTGCCTCTCTAACATGTGGGGTTCCACAAGGTTCAGTTCTAGGGCCTCTACTATTCACATTCTATATTCTTCCTCTAGCTGGCATCATCCAATCTTTCCCAGACATCTCCTACCACATCTACGCTGACGATATACAGCTCTATATGTCCTTCATCAGGCTGGCCACCCATGTACTCTGCCTGACCCAGATCAGTAACTGGCTGTCCAGCAACTTTCTTGTTCTCAACGCCAACAAGACAGAGACCCTGATCTCTGCACCCCCGGAACTTCAACCAAAAATCGAGCAGGAAATTGCCTCCTTTTGCCCATCAGCCAAGGCCAACATTAGAAACCTGGGAGTTATTTTTGATCCGGTTTTAAGTTTAGACTCACACGTCAAAACCATCTCCCGCTCTTGTTTCTTCCAACTGAGAAACATTTCAAAAGTCCGTAAACTGGTTTCTACTGCAGATCTGGAAAATATCATGCATGCCTTTGTGTCATCACTAGAGCTGAAACAACTAATCGATTATAATCGATTATTAAAATAGTTAACAACTTTTTTAGTCATCGATTAGTTGTTTAATAATCATATTTTACCGCATAAAGTCTATTTTTT
>SSNQ01034233.1:9042-103293 GCA_006942095.1 Nothobranchius kuhntae
GCTCCCATCTACCTGAATCCTCTTGCAAAGGCTTACGTCTCGGCCCGGCCGCTCCGGTCATCACAGGATGGTCGGCTAGCAGTGCCTACACCACGCTCAGGACAATCCAGACTCTTCTCATGCATCGTTCCACAAATGTGGAATGACCTTCCAAGCACTACCAGAACAGGGGCTTCCTTTTCAGTTTTCAAGAAACTCCTGAAGACCCTGCTCTTCAGAGAGCATCTTCTAAACTAGCACACTGCTTAGGATGTTCAGATTAGGGCTATCTGTATTTCTGGTGTAAAGGAGGTCATTGTGGACATCCTTCTCATGTCCCCCAGACACGTCAGTGCAATGTCCTTTCCACGTAACCTTTGCGTTACCAGTTCTGGTTAATACTACGTCTGAAGGTGGTCGTGATGGATGTCCGTCTCACGTCCTCCATACGACACTGTGGCGTCTTTTCCAGGTCTTTTGCCCATCCATATGTGAGCTATTTCTGGTCTAAATGAAGTCTCTTGGATGCCCTCACGTCTCCCTGACACGTAGCAGCAACGTCTGTTTTGGTCATTTCTGCTATTATAATAGCTATAGCTCATTTTAGACGGCTTTGTGAACACCTGACTTATTGCTGAAACTACAGCTAACATGCTACACAAATAAACCACGCCCACCAAGTTTATTCAATGTTTTTTTATTTAACACACACACACAAAAACACACACACACACACACAAAAACACACACACACGCACACGCACGCACAAACACACACACACACACACATACACACACGCACACACACACACACACACACACACACAAACACGCACACACACACACACACACACACGCACGTACACATACACAAGCCCACACTAAAAACTTCTCCTGCTAGTTCTTGCACTTGGAACGTTAAAGTTCTCAAATCCTCTAGTCATGAGCTTGATCTCTAAGAGTGAAGACATCTTGAATATTAGCGGGTAATAGGTAATGATATGCCTTAAACATAAACGGTGTGGTACATAAACTTATCATTTGGATTTTAGAAAGAGAAATTTATAAAATAATTTCTTCGTGAATTCTGAGCCCTGTCATACTAGCTGGCATTATCGGTTTGAATCGATTAACTTTATTTAAAAAGATCACATTGAACAACCCTATATGACTAAGGTGTTGTAAAAACAAGTATATATATATATATATATATATATATATATATATATATATATAATTATTATTACGAATAATTATATATATAATCATTAATAATAATGATTATATATAATAATTCTTAATATTAATAATAATTATTATTATTTTTATTATTACTATTATGAAAACACAAAATGGCATTCATTATGAGCTGAGTTTGGCTCCACGTGAGGAATAATGGCTAAACCACAGCTCATAATAACATGAGCTACCAGGGCATGTGAGCGGAAGACACTGGTTCCCAGTAAAGATTGCGCTGACATCAACACTCCACAAGTCCTTGAGCCAAGACGTCAATCCAACATCGGTGCTCGCTGAGTGAAAAAATAAAAGCTGTCTTAAGCTGCACGTATGAAGGGACTACAGCGAGTCTGCTAAGGGATCTGGACCACGCTGACACTGGCAGGTGAAGGTTGATCTATGACCATGAAGAACAAACAAAGAAGTGACCTAAATCTACTGATGTTGGTTTTCTGTTTTACTCTCCTTCTGTACAATAGCTGATTTGCTATCTATTTGTTTTAATTCAGTGCAAACAGGGCCAGATATTTGTTGTTCCCTGGGCAACAATATTAAAGTGCCCCATCAAGGATCACCATAATATGGTCACATACAGAATATTTTACTGTAATATGCAGTAAATATACTCAATACCTGAATGCTTGATGTCACGTAACCTGCTCAGGGTAACCTTTGACCCACCTTGTGTGGACTGACCAATGAGGAGAGGGTCTTAACTTGAGGCCCTCTCTTCATTGGTCAGTCTGCATGAGACTGACTCTCAACTGACGTTCAGTCATAGGCAGCGAAGCGTCTCTGTGCAGCGCAAAAGCCCGGGTGGACCGTTTAATATAGGGTGATCATATTTCCATTTCCAAACAAGAGGACAGGGGATCTGTGCCTATGACGTCACACTATGGCAACGCCACACAAACCATGTTGGGACCCATTTTTTTGCAAGAACTAAAATTAATATCAGATTCTGCCAATTAAAGGGCTCTAAAACAATTCATATGTAACTATTTAGCATATTTATTGCAAAATCTCATTTTTCTGCTTTAGTGCTGCAACAAGGTTTTATTAATAATAAATTATTATACCTTTTGTTTTACTACAGCATCGGTACGCTTCCTGTGCACAATTATTAAGGATGCTTGTTTCAGCTGTGAGATTAGACGATAGGATCAATGAAAAAATAAGTTGTCCCACACTCCATGGAAACTTTCAGAGAATCCACAAATAGAGGCTTTCAAATGGTTTTGTTACTTTTTTACAAGTTTAGAAAAGCAGCAGATGAGACAGCATGTCTGATAATTTAGTTTTTCATCTGATAATATTAGAACATGTCAGTAATGTCTGAGGAGCTTTTATAAACACTGTATAACTAACACTACTGGAGAGGGTATGAATTACACAGAGGCTTCTGGGGAGCCCAGTTATGGGGGAGGGGGGGGGGGGGTCCGTTTTGCCTTGGCCCCAAGAATGCCTTGAAACGGCCCTGGGTGTGTGACTGAGTGTTGAAGGTGATCTGAATTGTATCAGATGTATAAATATGACATATGTATAACTTGTTGTTTTATACAGGTAAAAACGTGTAGTGGAGATAAATCTACCTACATTTTACTTTGTTTTCTTGTTTTTATTGAACTATTTCCTGTCCTGTCTGTCTCTCATCTTCCTGCATCTCCTCTAAACTCTCCAGAAAATCTGCTGCCTGGGTTCTTACTTTTTCACCTCATCAGTCACTTCTGAGCAGATCAAAGATCTCCTGACCGCAAAGCGGAGAGCGCGTTTCGATGCTGCGTCAGTGAGGTGAAATCACCGCAGCACAGGTGATGAGCTCCGCAGTAGCAGAGCGCTTCAGATACAAATAAGACAGAAAGTAGAGAACATGTGCGGACATGAACGATCGTGTGTTAATTATAGTTTTTTTGGTTGCGCCACTTTGAGAATGGACCGTGCGCTGGACGCAGCAGCCCGGAGCGCTGCGCACCAACGATCATCGCTCTGCCGCTCTCTGCTCAGAAGAGGCCATGAATGATGTAATATAGCTAGAAAACGTTTTTTCCGGCTCCTCTGGATGTGTAGGATATCCAGCTCCCCCATAATTCAATCCCTGCTCCTGGATGAAAAACCGGACATTTTCATCAATATAAGAATGACCCGGACGCCCCAGACAGAGAGTGAAAAGTGGACATGTCTGGGGAAAAGAGGACGTATGGCCGCCCTAGTTTAATATAAAGCGGGACAGTACAGATACAGTATTTTGCTCGTGCTCTTGCTGCCCTGGGCCCTTTAGAGTTTGTGGACCCCTGGGCAATTGCCCAGTTGTCCATATGGTTAATCCGGCCTATCAAGTGGTTTTCTGCATTCTGCGTTCCCTGGGCATGATGGATGATGACATCCCATAATACTGTCGTGAGTAGGAAGGGTTTGTGTCAGAGACCTATCTATCTGTCAGGGGTGGACTGGGACCCAAATTTGGCCCTCGCATTTTTATGAACCGTCGGCCCTCGGCAGGGGAGGTTGCTGCTGGCGACTCGTCTATCCCGCCAAATGTGGGGGGAGGGACAGGGTGTTGTGTGTGCTGCTCGCGGACTTGTCTCAATAACCACACGTGATACGGGGGCTTGGTTTGGGACGGCCCAAGCTGGGCAAGTGGCCCACCGGGACAGTGCCATAATGCCTGTGCACCCCTGCTATCTATCTATCTATCTATCTATCTATCTATCTATCTATCTATCTATCTATCTATCTATCTATCTATCTATCTATCTATCTATCTATCTATCTATCTATCTATCTATCTATCTATCTATCTATCTATCTATCTATCTATCTATCTATCTATCGTTGTGTGTGTGTGTGTGGACGTGGTTAGATCCCAGAGCTCTAAAAGCTCCAATCTCCTCCAGACTCTAACGAACTTCATGTTTATCTGACTGGGGTCTGCAGCAGTTCACCCTGCTGCTGAATCGTAACTGTGACCGACACTTTCGCACTTCACGCCTCTTAAACGTGACCTACGACGCACGTGACGGTGTAGGAAGCCTCCACCGGAAGCGCGTCGCCATTCATGTTCGACGTTGCTTTCATCGTACTAAAGACAAATGAATAGCCTTCTTAGTAAGCCTCTACCTATAAAAATACACATTTTGCGCAGTTGTCATCTTATTAATATGCAACTTTAATTATATAGTTTAATGGCTGATTCCTTTTCAGACGTCTAGAATATCTAAGGGTGTTTCTGTTGGATAGCGACGTGGTCTGACGGGCGCGGACACAACATATATGGTGGGTTTTACGAGCGGTCTTTGAAAGCAGCATGACGCTGTCACTGGGGATGGAGCATGCGCAGTGGCACTTGCCGTTATGAAACAGTGCAGCGCAGAGGTAAACTGAACGGAGAGCAGGCAGAAGCTCCAGATTCAAGCAGCGTTCAGGTTCTCTCGATTCCGAGCCGAAGGGAGAAATGCGTCTTTCTTTGGGGTTGACCTAAACGTGACCTCCGGGGAGCCAGCACAGGTAAGACTTGTTCAGCTTGTTGAGAAACGCGGCTGTACTTTACTAAACCGCTCCACTGGTTACGTAAGCGGCGCTCCGGTGACCCCGTTTCGGTCCCCGTTCAGGCTGGTTTCTGCTCGCGCGTTTAAACCCGTCTCACCTGAACTGAAACACCTACTGGTGCACCTGAGGGCGATAGCCACGGTGTAGCAGCGCGTGAAGGTGAAGTTCAGGTGATGTTCGCTGGAGGAGCGCAGGGCCCTCCAACCGAGACGCACTGACCTAATTTCCACCGGGAGAAGCAGCAGTCCCTGCTAGGTCAGACAACTCCAGCCTGACCCTGGTTTCCATGGAAACCATCCTCAATGTGTTACTGTGGTCGTATTAGTGAGTAATGACTAGATTCAGGCTTGGATGTGTCTGGGGTTCCCTTCTGATCTGAGCTGCCTGGCTCCAGGAGCTGATTGGTTCATCAAACAGCTGATTTACCTGAGTAACAATGACCCACCTGTAGAGTAGGACACCTTCACCACCTGACTGGACTGAGCAGCAGCAGCAGTACCTAACCAGCTGGGGTTCAGCAGACCCGGATCCACTGTAGCCTCATGTCTCAGGGGTCAACTGGGTCAAAATCAGTAGTTAAATGGTAGCACTAACTAACTAACTAAGTAACTAACTAACGAACTAACTAACTAACTAACTAAGTAACTAACTAACTAACTAACTAACTAAGTAACTAACTAACTAACTAACTAACCTATCCTTTACATTTCTTACTGATCAGTTATGTTTCTGGTGTTCCTGTGGCGCGTCTAACTCCTGCTGTTCGTTTTTGTTTTCGGCTCTTTGTGCTAAAAGAACATAAATATATAGAAAATAACAAATCTTGACTTTCACCAGCCCATCGTTAAACTCTTGTGATGATGACCACGGAGGCCTCTTCCTTACTCAGGGAGCCCACCAGATTGTGGGATTACGGTTATTTTTGAATGAGTGAAATCCTGACTCATCCATTCATCTGCTCAGCTTCTCTCTACATGGTGAGAGCCTGCAGCCAAGCCAAACGCCAACCCGCCACTCGGCGACTTAGCTCTTAGAATTAGCAGGCATGTGTCTGGCAGGGACTTCCTGTTTGTCTTCCATCAGCTGTTCAGCATAAGCCCCTTTGAGAGTCCTCCTTGGTGGCAGCATCCTCATGCTGGCGCAGCCTGGCGGACGAGCCGTGACCTCCTTCGGGGGAAAAAGGACAGATGGTAGAAGTGAGGAGACGTGGGTTTGGTACGGTCTCTCAGCAGGTAGAAAAACACGTTTTCCCAGAGGATCATGGGTAAAATCTTCAGTTGGGTGCTACCTGTGATGGTGCTGCTGACAGAATAGGATTCTCGCAGCTGTCAGATCCTCAGATTTAGACTCTGATGTTCTTCCTCTCCTCCTTCTACTCCAGAGTAAAATGGCCCCAAATTCTATCCACTGGTTCCGGAAGGGCCTGCGTCTCCATGACAACCCAGCTCTACGGGAGGCGGTCCAGGGGGCGGCCACGGTGCGCTGTGTTTACTTCCTGGATCCTTGGTTTGCAGGTTCCTCCAACGTTGGGGTGAATAGGTGGAGGTGAGAGCACTTTGGTTTTGTCTTTGCAGGGTTAGAGTGTTTCGTTTGTGGAGGAGGGACACTGACTCCTCACCGCCACACTGACTCCTCACCGCCACACTGACTCCTCACCGTCACACCGATCACCTGTGACTCTTTTCCGTCACAGCAAAACAAAAACGACCAGAATTGTAGTAAACCACGTCCTCGCTCAGTTGGTGTCTTGGGCCCTAAAGCGGTACTTCTGGTTTTTGTGAAGCGGGCCTCTATGGACTCAGTGTGTGACCTCCTGCAGGAGGAGGAGGTCACACACTATTAAACACAATAGGAGCTGTGGAGGAAATCAGAGAAACCAGCAAAGACACAAAGGTAGAGGCGGTCCAAAGTTTGGGATGAAAAGTGTAACTATTGGCTAATGCTAGCGGCTAGCAGGCTCACGATCAAGCAGGGTTCAGAAGAAACGATGGTTGTGAAACTAAGAATATCTAAACTCTACAAGCAGAAAAAAGTCCCATCATCCTGTTTATTCTCAGCTGTCTGCAGCGCTATGCAGCACAACCGCAGCCGTCAGGTTGCTGGTTCAACTCTGCTCCATACACCGCAGCAGGTGTACGGCAAGCCACTGTAGCATTTAATTCAAAAGCATGTTTCTTTGACCATAATTTAAAACAGATTATTGCTAACCTATACATAATAGATTTGTCACCTGTACATTTTTAATAACAGAAATTAAATTAGCATTTCCAGTACCACTGAACATGTTAATGAAGTACATTAAATTCTACTGATCATAGTTTACCTGGATATAATTATATTAGGGCTGCACAGTATATCGTAAATATATTGTTATCGCGATATCAGCATGCACAATATGCGTATCGCAAAGAACAGATAAATATTGTAATGAGTGGTTAGCTCAAATGTTTGCTACACATGACGCATTCTGTCAATCAAACAGAAGCATGACGTTTTTTTAACAAATCACACAGAGCTCTTCACCCATTTGGCCAATCGGGTGGGTTCTCATAGGTTAGATGCCCGCCCCCGAGGCGGACACACTTCATTTAGATGGTTAGCAAACACCTGAGTTAGCTTTGTCCTGCTCTTTCTGCTGATTCTGCTTTTCCCGGGATCCACGGATTGCCTTTCCTTTTCCCCTTTCCTCACATCTTTTGCTTTTCACATTTTTTATGATTTTTTTATTTCTTTGTTTTTGATTATTTTTGTTCCTGAGTTAAGTTTTTATTTATCGCAACTAATATCGTCATCGCAAAATTAATCATTGTTATCGAATATCGCAGGTTTTCCTAATATCGTCATCGCAAAATTAATCATTGTTATCGAATATCGCAGGTTTTCCTAATATCGTCATCGCAAAATTAATCATTGTTATCGAATATCGCAGGTTTTCCTAATATTGTGCAGCCCTCATTTATATATGTTCTTTTAATGAAAATAAGTGATATTAACACAAACCTAAAATGTTACTGACATGTAGGTACAATGTTTTCATTAAATATCTGACTATAAGTATCAGACGGGACAGGGGGTTCAACACCAGTGTAGTAAACAGTACAGGGACCCTAAGTCTACTTCCGGATCAGTGGAGCAAAAACACTATTCTCTAATCCCGCTTGTTACGTGCCATGGATTTCACGTGGGATGTCCGTGAATTTTAATGAGGCATTTTGATACAAAGAAAGTGCTTCTTTTC
Organism: Nothobranchius kuhntae; assembly: GCA_006942095.1. NCBI lineage: Eukaryota > Metazoa > Chordata > Actinopteri > Cyprinodontiformes > Nothobranchiidae > Nothobranchius > Nothobranchius kuhntae. Next base: position 17,045 of record SSNQ01034233.1, read on the forward strand.
GAACGGGGAGAATCACGATTTCAGGTTTTGTGTGAAAACCAAACTCGCGTGCATTTCTGCCTGATGAATAATAAAGTGAGCTCTCATTCTGGAGTGTGAACGGGTTTATGAACGGAGCTCTACCACAGTTAGAGAGCGCCAGATCTCCACGAGCTAAAGCCTTAGCTAAAACATCCTGTTGACCATACAGTTTATAAAAAGTGCATTATTCATACACAGTAGTGGTCGGTGTGGCGTCTACTCTTCTATGTCTGTGCTGTTGAGGACGGACCTCTGTAATGAACAAATCTACAATAATTTGAATAAAAGAAAATGTTCTTTTCTAAATGACACTGACAAGAATGTCTGAAGATATTTCAGAATTAACTTTATTGTAAAGTACATGAACGAGACTCACTTTACCAGGATCTGCACTGGCGACCGTAGATCAAAGAAGCGCTATTTCACACAAGCAGAAGTTGAGGTATCTGTGGGTGAGGTGGAGAAATGAAAGGAAGTGCTTTTGCAAAACAAATAAGAGAAAATCCACAGAGTGGCACAGCGTTGCTGAAGCCGTCAATGTTGTGAGTTCTTCAGAGAGATCTGTGGTGGATATAAGTCACGCGTGCTAACCAGTCACCCAAACTGAGATCTCCCTTGTCCAAGTAGCCAGGGTGCATGATCAATCAGGTCACAGTGACAGGACACACACACTGTCAGAGACGCATGATGTTCTGTCTCACTCTGCCCTCCCTGCTGATATTCTGCGTTCTGTATTCTGCGCTTAAGGCTCTGTGTGTGTGTGTGTGTGTGTGTGTGTGTGTGTGTGTGTGTGTGTGTGTGTGTGTGTACCAGTGATAACGTTGCAGGATTTCATAACTGTATCTTCTCAGCAGCAGCACTGCAGGTGCTCTCCATGTCCAGCATGTGTGTAAGCCAGGTCCTTAGTCAACTTAAAGTTGTTCACATTTTTCCGCTACGTGTTCTTTCATAAATCCCAAAGTTTGCGTGGAAAGTTGCTTACGCATCTCCAAACAGCTGCAGCTTTGCGGACGGCAGCAAGATGTCACCGTTTCTCTGCTTTTATTCTGAGAAAAATCTGGTTCAGATTAGCTCAGTTAGTGCGATGAGAATGTCTCATTAACACACTTTTATAATCTGTATGTTCAGTGTGGAGAACACAGCTCTTACAGACCCTGTGACTGCTGCCGACTCAACACAGAAGGTGAATATTAAACTCTGACCTTCTGGCTCAAGGTGCCTTATAGTTTAAATCTGCCACCATGTAATCCCATCGTTGAGGTCGGTCTGCAGGTGGATTTATGGCTCAGCAGGAATCGGGGGGGGGGGGGGGGGGGGGGCTCTGGATTAACTCTGCAGGTGGATATGACTACTGCTCCTCGTTCTCTGCCCCTGTTGGAGGACCAGGAGTCCATGCTGGTCGGAGGTTCCTGCCACATCAGTCCATAGTGTGCTGGTCAGGTACTTCATCCATCTACAGCTGAGCTCATGAATGACTCGCATGGTTACTGTTTTCCATCCCTCTACCTTCGCATGTCCAGAGTTTGTCCAAGTGAAGCTTTTGGGTCCAGAATAAAAACTTGATTTTGTTGCTATTTTATGGGAGATCTTTAAAGATGCGTTGTGTCTTTCTGGGGTTCCTGCTTGGCTCTGGGGCCCTCAGGTGGCTCTGAGGTCACAGCCTTCGTTTTTGGCATTTTTTGGTACACAGAGTTCCGCGTTATGTTTTTCTGTCAGATTTTATTGTGTGATTTGATCTCTGACACAATAATGCATGCACCTACAGCCAGTCCTTTTGTTGTTGTTCGAGGGCAGCAATAGCTCAGGAGGTAGAGCAGGTTGTCCAGTAATCAGAAGGTTGTAGGATCCATCCTAGCTCCTGCCATAGAATGGTGTTGTTCAATTCAGTTTATTTATAAAGCACCAGATCACGACCAGAGTCGTCTCACTTCACACAGTAAACACTCCAATACAGGTCAGTTCATTAAGCCAGTCAGTTAAAAGTTTCCTATATAAGGAACCCAGCAGGTTGTACTGAGTCACTGACTAGTGTCAGAGTCTTTACAGCAATCCTCATACTAAGCAAGCATGCAGCGACAGTGGAGAGGAAAACTCCCTTTTAACAGGAAGAAACCTCCAGAGGATCCTGGCTCAGTATAAGCAGCCATCCTCCCTAACCCTATTCCTAAAGTTATCTGTAACAAAAACACAGTTCACATCTTATCTGTAGACCTCACCCCTAGAGAGTATTAGGATTGGGTTTTGTCCTAACACGAACCATCGGTCGTAAGAAGGTTAGTAAATATCCCAAATCCAATCTTCACGAGGGTACAAATACAAGCCCCCCCCCCCTTCCTCTGTTCTAAATGACTTAAATGTCTTCAAAACCACAACAGGTAGAAGCGCTAAAAGCATTTCTTCTAAAAGAATAAAAGATGTTTGTGCCGCTGCAAAACTACAGCCTCGCGGTAGTCGGCATGTCAGTCTTGAGCTGCCTAGTCCCGCCCCTCATGTGCCTCTCTGCCTGTGAGTTACCAGCTCTCTCTCTGTGTGCAGAACTAAACAGAGGACGAGTCTGGCAGGCCAGGCTAAGTGAGTCTATAATTAAACGGGTAAACTAGTAGTAGCACATCCAACGTCAAAGAGAGTAAAAAGTTATTATCAGAAGAGGGAGAATGTTTAGGTGGTTAGCAGCAGTGTTCAAGCCGATGGCCCCCACCATGAGGCTTCTGCAGCTCAGCAGAACATCATTGTAGCTTCTTCTGGGGCTTCTCTTGTGTCCTTGGGCAAGGCATTTAACCCGCTTTGCCTGCTGGTGGTGGTCGGAGGGACCGGTGGTACCTGTACTTGCAGCCTCGCCTCTGTCAGTGCGCCCCAGGACAGCTGTGACTACATTGTAGCTCATCCCCATCAGCGTGTGAATGAAAGAGTGTAAAGTGCTTTGGAGTCCTGACTCTGAAGGGCGCTGTACACGTGCGGGTCATTTATCCTGTAGCATAAAAAGTAGACCAAGAAGTAATGGTTTGACTTTATTTTAGAAGTCCTAAATAACCATCTAAGCTTGTTTGTCTTTATTAAGAGCCAAGTAGGATTCATTACGTCACAGATGGCTGAGTGAAGATGTCATCAATGCTTCATGCTTTATTGGGTCTGGGTGTGTCTATCTAACTACGACTCTGAGTGTAATAACATATTTGCCCATGTGATTGTCTTCTTTCGGACTCAGCTCCGAGCTTACGTGATCTGAATGGTCAGTACTTAAACACAGAACCACCTTTTGGATAATCATCTGCTGAAACAAGACACAGAACCTCTTATGTGATGGAAAACAAGCTCTAGTGTTTCCTGATAACCCTGACTGATGTCTCCACTGTCCTGTTTAATTGCCCAATCATTTCCTGTTCAGAACCAAACCTGTAAACGAGTGAAAGGACCTGCAGAGCAGAGCAGAGCCCACAGAGGCAGGTCTCTGGATCTCAGACATGATGTAAAATACGATTATTGACTTCGTTTTCCCATAAAAGGAAAAGTGTGAGGAACCTGCAGCAGATGTAGGTTAGTGTGTCAGAGCCCGGTTATGTGACCATGACCTACTTATGGGAAAGCCTTGGTGTGTGTGTGTGTGTGTGTGTGTGTGTGCGCGTGTGTGTGCGTGTGCGTGTGTGTGTGTGTGTGTGTGTGTGTGTGTGTGTGTGTGTGTGTGTGTGTGTGTGGGTGTGTTCAGAATGAGGTTACTCGGCGAAGGGCTTGTGTTTGGTACTTTTAGAGCTGACTCGGTTCACTCAGGCAGATGTAGGACGGAGCAGTTGTATAAGGTCTGCTTTGTGACAACCAGGATCACACACACACACACACACACACACACACACACACACACACCACACACACACACACACACACACTGGACTGGAAATGTTAATAACATTTAATTTCTACAGCTAAAATGTAACGGTTACATTTTTATTATGTGCAGGTTAGCAATAATCCAGTTTAAATCATGTTCTCAGATCGACGCGTTTGAATTACATGCTACAGTGGCTTGCCATAATCCTGCAGTGGTGTTTAGCAGAGCAGACTCGAACCTGACAGCGGTTCTGCTCCATAGTGCTGCAGACAGCAGAGTAGGAGTGACAGACAGCTGGTGTTATCAGCGTCGATCAGAATTGGCAGATCACGTTTCCGGGGAAAACTGCCTATTGATCCCGGTTCCAATTGATGCTCATTGCCCAACCCTACCAATTATGATGGTGTCATCTGCATATTTGAGAATGGAGACTGAGCTATGAGTTCATGTGAGTGTATCTGTGAAGATGGAGAAAAGCCAAGGAGAGAGAACACAGCCCTGACGGGACCTCCGTGAAGCTGAACCCCCCACACACTTGAAAAGTACAAGCAAATAGGCTGCTTCGTTTGTGATTTGTTAGTGCTTTGTTAGTGCTTCATTTGTGCTTCGTTTGTGCTTCGTTTGTGCTTTGTTAGTGCTTTGTTAGTACTTCGTTTGTGCTTTGTTAGTGCTTCGTTTGTGCTGCGTTAGTGCTTCGTTTGTGCTTTGTTAGTGCTTCGTTTGTTCTTTGTTAGTGCTTCGTATTGTGCTTCGTTTGTGCTTTGTTAGTGCTTTGTTAGTGCTTCATTTGTGCTTTGTTTGTACTTTGTTTGTGCTTTGTTAGTGTTTCATTTGTGCTTTGTTTGTACTTTGTTTGTGCTTTGTTAGTGCTTCATTTGTGCTTCGTTTGTGCTTTGATTGCGCTTTGTTAGTGCTTTGTTAGTGCTTCATTTGTGCTTCGTTTGTGCTTTGTTAGTGCTTTGTTAGTGCTTCATTTGTGCTTCGTTTGTGCTTTGTTAGTGCTTTGTTAGTGCTTCATTTGTGCTTCGTTTGTGCTTCGTTTGTGCTTTGTTAGTGATTGTTAGTGCTTTGTTTGTGCTTTGTTAGTGCTTTGTTAGTGCTTTGTTAGTGCTTCGTATTGTGCTTCGTTTGTGCTTCGTTAGTGCTTTGTTAGTGCTTCGTTTGTGCTTTGTTAGTGCTTCGTTTGTGCTTTGTTAGTGCTTCGTTTGTGCTTTGTTAGTGCTTCGTTTGTGCTTCGTTAGTGCTTCGTTTGTGCTTCGTTAGTGCTTCATTTAGTACTTCGTTTGTGCTTCGTTAGTGCTTCGTTTGTGCTTTGTTAGTGCTTCGTTTGTGCTTTGTTAGTGCTTCGTTTGTGCTTCGTTAGTGCTTCGTTTGTGCTTTGTTAGTGCTTCGTATTGTGCTTCGTTTGTGCTTTGTTTGTGCTTCGTATTGTGCTTCATTAGTGCTTCGTTTGTGCGGATTTGTGCAGGTAAAATAATCCATTGTGTTGCGGTTTCTGAGATATTATAACTAATTTTATAGGTCATTCAAAGTTCACCATCTCCAGACTGCACCAAAACTGTCCAGGATAGTCTCATTTCTTAGTGCTGCTGCGGTTCCTAAGATGTACAAGTTTTACTTTGGGGTGATTTGGGTTCTTTTCTACTTGGTTGAATGGAAGTCAGTTTAAATCTAGATTTTCCAGAGTTATGAATAATTCTGAGGTTAACATTTTTCAGGGATTATTCATATTGATCTCTTTCATATAACCTACTCATGTTGTCCATCAGAAATGTGTTTTACTAGAATAAAGTAGTCTGCTGCTTTCAGGTGTTTTAAAGTGTCTCAGTCAGACAGAACCAGCAGCGATGCTAACCATCAGAGCTAACAGAACATCTGGATACGAACACAGCTGTTTACTGTGATGGACCTGGTTTACTGAGCGTTAACGCAGCTGATGTGATGCTCATATAGAGGAAACTTATTGGCTTGTTGTCATAACTACGAGTGGTCCAGCATGAGAGTAATAAACATAGCACTTCCTGTCACCCACAGGCTAAACGATAACATAACGACAACACTACACAACTATTTTAAAAGCTTCCCGCGTCTAGTTGGGTGGAATCAAAGCGCGGCCCACTGGATCCGCACGTTCTGGTCCGTGAGAGCTCCCGATGCAGAGGGAGCTTGTGTCAGCGTGTTGCCACAGCAACAGATTATGAATCTGGACGCTCAGAGTCAGAAACTATGTCTTACTACATAAAAATACCTCCACCTGACCTGAGTCTTCTCCTCTCGTCCGTGAACTCCGTAAGCGTTAACCTACATCAGTACAACACCTGTCATGAACCTGAAGAATGAAATATTACAGTCACGTTTGGTTCTGTGGAGGGGCTTTTTTATAGTTAGTCATATTTTTCATGTTTTCCAAATCGATTTAGTATCAGTAGATTTAGCTGTTCTAATTTCCGAGATGGTACGGCTCCCATCTACCTGAATCCTCTTGCAAAGGCTTACGTCTCGGCCCGGCCGCTCCGGTCATCACAGGATGGTTGGCTAGCAGTGCCTACACCACGCTCAGGACAATCCAGACTCTTCTCATGCATCGTTCCACAAATGTGGAATGACCTTCCAAGCACTACCAGAACAGGAGCTTCCTTTTCAATTTTCAAGAAACTCCTGAAGACCCTGCTCTTCAGAGAGCATCTTCTAAACTAGCACCCTCCCTGCACCCGTCCCCCCTCTCTACTGTCCACTCCTTGTTCCCTCCTCTCCATGACTGATGTCAAGTTGTTGTTGTTATTGTTGTTGTTAGCCTCAAGGGCAAAATGCCAATTATCACTTGTAAGTCGCTTTGGACAAAAGCGTCTGCTAAATACATAAACATAATTGGATTTGGCCTTCTTTACCGCTGATCCGAGTTCATATTTAGCTGAGTTACATTTTTCTTTGTTGTCCTCTTGATGGTACCAGCAGTCCCAGAGCTGGGATGTGACTGGAAGACTGAAGCAGCTGGTTTCCCTCCCTTGTGCACGTGCAGACACGTGCCTGACTGTGCACTGCTCTGCTGCCCGGCTCTTTCTGTCTGCACACGGATTGGGAGCAAGCAGAGCTTTGTCTGTTTAATGATTAGAGCAGCAGGGTTAAACGGTAAGGAGCAGAACTTCTGCAGGTCAGACAAGAGTCTGGGCCGCTGGTAGTGTAACGTCCTGGGAGGAAGCCCCGAGCGCCTCATCTCAGGTGACATCACCTCCGAAGCATCAGTCAGACTCGAGCCATGCGTTCTCTCTCCATAGGAACTTTACTCCCCTGCGGCCTCTGCTGTAGGACACACGGGTACAGCCCAGGCGAAAGCATTCTCCTTTTCCTTAATGGGTCCCTGATGAAGCACTGGCATCAGGTTTAACATGATCACAACTCTGGAGTTTCAGGCTGTAGCTGAATCACTAACCTTCAGTTTGTCTATGATCTGATTCCCGAGGTTGTGGAGAGCCAGATGATAAATAATTCATGTTCGTATCGTAGTCAGCCATTACGCCTTCAGCGTCCTAGTGTCAGTGTGCGTCATCGTGACGTCTGGTTTCAGTCAGCAGCTGATCGAAGGGTTCCCTGAAGGCCGCTGGTGCTGTCTTCAGAAACGGGAAGATCCAGACTTTGGTCAGACTCAAGGTCATCAGTTTAGATAAGCATGAAGTCATGCTGGAGCTACCAGAGCCTGCTGGGGACACACCTTATAACCCATCGTCTTAGACCTCCACCTTCAGAAAACCAACCTAAGAAAACAGTTTAAAGTGACTGAACCACGTCAGAATAACAACACAGGGAAACCTGCGGGATTCCACTGGTTTTAATGGTAACCAGTAGCTTAGCTTATGTCTTCTCTGGGTCTCTGCAGGTTTCTTCTTCAGTGTCTAGAGGACCTGGATGCAAATCTCCGTAAAGTCAACTCCCGTCTGTTTGTCATCCGAGGCCAACCAGCCAATGTGTTCCCACGGCTCTTTAAGGTCAGCAGAGACCAGAGCTCATCGTTCTCTTAGAAAACTCACAAACACCTTGTTAGGTGGAGCTGCTGAGCTCCGTCACCGTGCTGATGTGAGATGTTCCCATCCAGGAGTGGAAGATCTCCAGGCTGACCTTCGAGTACGACTCCGAACCTTTTGGGAAGGAGCGCGATGCTGCCATAAAGAAGCTAGCCATGGAGGCGGGGGTGGAGGTCATTGTTAAGATCTCTCACACCCTCTACGACCTGGACAGGTGAGACAACACACACACACACACACACACACCCTGTTTTATCCTCACTGACCGGTACCAGCAGTAGCTCCGTTGCTTTGTTCACCTGTCGTAGAAACAGCATCACAAACCTGAAGTGTGTTGTTATTATTGCTACCTGCCCGTTGAACAGCCTCTGGTCAGAGAAATAGATCTGTGTCCTTTAGGATCGATGAGCTAATGGCTAGTCTGTGTGCACTGGGTTAGGGTTAGGGTTAGTATCGTACCATCTTAATGTTCTACGTTTTGTCCAACAGTGGTTCCTTTCTTCTGATCACTGATCTGTGCCTGTTCAGAATTATAGAGCTGAATGGCGGACAGCCTCCTCTCACCTACAAGCGTTTCCAGACCCTGATCAGCCGCCTGGACCCACCGGAGATGCCCGTGGAGACTCTGTCAGACACACTGATGGGCTCCGGCATCACCCCCATCTCTGAGGACCACGGAGAGAAATACGGTGTCCCGTCTCTGGAGGAGCTGGGTAGGAAACCAAACTCACCACCGTGTGCCTTTCGATAGAATAAAAAACATCAGAGTAACCTAACCTAATGAAAAGTGAACTGTTTATAAATGTGGTTTTTAAATTTAGATTCTCTTTCTGATGTTTGTTCTGTTTCTCTGTGTTTGGTGCCTTTTCTTCTGAACCTTCTTCACCTTTTAGGAAAAACATCAGGGGCCTCATTTCTCGAACTTGGTGTAGAATCTAGGGATGAGCGAGTTCACCACTATCTGCATCTGTGCTTGGAGTGGGCGTGGCCTAAACAGGAACTGGGTGTGGGTTAACCGGGAGTAGGTGGGGCTTCAATCTGCACATTAGTACAGTCTGAAATAGAAATGGGTTGATCAGAAGTTGCTTTATGTGTTCGTTATTAAAAGCTATTTACAGAGCAGCCTCAGAGTAGAGATGCTATGCTTTTCATCACAATAGTAAAGAAACAACAAGTTTTTCAGTAAATGCAGAATTCTATTCAAAAATTCTTTATTAATCCCAGAGGGAAATTGATTGCTGTAGTAGTTCAGAATAATAATAATAATCAAGTCATCAAAGAGGTGTTGTATATTACAACGGCTGTTGGCAGGAAGGATCTCCAGTAGCGGTCAGTGTTGCAGCCAAACTGAAGAAGCCTCTGACTGAAGACACTCTTCCGTTGTCGGACAGTCTTGTGAAGAGAATGCTCAGGGTTGTCCATCATTGTCTTGATTCTCTGGAGAATCCTTCTCTGCATTATCTCCTCCAGCGGTTCCGATACTCTGGCTGAGTCCTTGAAAGGGCTTGGAGTTCCTCCATCTTGTTGGCCAGTGATCTCACATCGCCCACTATGATCGATGGAAGAGATGGTTTGAATTTCCTCTTTCTCTGTCTCCGTTTTGCTCCCGCTCTGCACCCACGCTTCTTTCATTTCAGCTCATTTGGGATTTGTGGCTTCAGTTGAGGTATTATTCCAGCCTTCCCAATGTTAATCAGCTGCTCCCAATTGTAAACCTGCTTGTTGCCATGGTTACGCATCATAACAAACGCTCAAAAAATGAAAAAAGCTATAAAAAAAAATAGCAGTAAAAATCCTCCAAGCTTCACAGCACCAGAAACAGAAAAGTAAAATGTCCAAAAAATACAGTTTTTCCGGAGAAACCAGAAGAAAAAATGTCCAAGAAAAGGCTAAGCTTGCATCTAGTCAACAGAGCTACTCCAACATGCAGCCACCCAGAGCAGCGCAGTACCAGAAAGAGTACATGAATAATGTGATTTGGTGCTTTATAAATAAACTTGACTTGAATATTTAAGTGAATACAACAGAACTCATGCAGTAGGAAAGAGGAACTAGAACAAGCCCGTCTTTCCCTTCCCTCACAGCTGTTTTATTTACTTATTTATTTATTTATTTATTTATTATCAAACAGATTTTTTTTATCTTATGTTCTTGGCATTATTTTCCCCACACAAAGTTAAGCAAAACAAAATGTGTGTGTGTGTGTGTGTGTGTGTGTGTGTGTGTGTGTGTATGTGTGTGTGTGTGTGTGTGTGTATGTGTGTGTGTGCGCGCGTGTGTGTGTGCGTGTGTGCGCGCGCATGGGTGTGTGTGCGCGCATGGGTGTGTGTGTGCTTGTGTGCACGCGCATGTGTGTGTGTGCGTGTGTGTGGGACAGCAGCTGCGGGCTGTCTGTTGGTTTTGTGTGTAGGGAGGGGCGGCGTTCTGTGTGACCAATCACAGAGCGTGAAGACAGTCAGTTACCCAATAAGGATTTTCCTTCAGCACGAATACAGATATTTGCGAGTTTTACTTGTTTTATGCTTGTACTCGTCAAAAATGCTGTATCTGTACCGGATACTCGTCTGAAACGAGTACCTGGCTCGTCCCTGGTAGAATCCTTGTTAAAACTCTACTTAAGCTCACAAACCCCCTAAATTATTCACGCAGACTCAAAACTCACTTCCAGCCCAGTAAACTCTCCTTATGCACAGCTGCATAAATCACACTGTTCCTGGAAATGGGCTCAGATGTTTAAGGACTACCTCCTACACACACACACTTTCTACCATAAAGGGTTGATGCAAAGTACCTTCTGAATATGTTTCTTATACATAAGCAAGCTGATCTGTGACATTTCACGGGTAACCATGGCAGCCGAGAAGTCTTGAAAATGGACTGCTTGACTGAGACTGACATTGAGACAGAGGCACAGTGTTGTTGCCCCTGAGACGCCTTCAGGAACAAAAGCTGATCTCACTCTACCAGTTTTGTTCTCTGTTGTGTTCTGAAACACTCGTATTTATGATCACCATGGTGTGCTTGGTCCGTGTGAAGGATGGAGAAGCATGATGAGCCAGTCTGCTTGGCCCTTTGATGTAGCCCATCTGAGAACGAGTCTTGTAGAAATGCAAAAACCTGATATTGATGAGTGAAAGACGTCTTCACACAAACATCAAGTACAGCTCCGTTTCTAGAAGCACAGTAGCTGCAGGTCTGGTTTATTTAAAGCAGATCTCCCTTGAACCTGTCCTGTTAGACTAATGGGGTTTATCTACTTGGAGTTTCGGTCCACATGTCTGGTTTCCATTCACAGATTGTTTGTTTCAGTTCATTCATACAGTCAGCTGCTCTGCGACCATCTGCCTGTCACACCTGTGCAGGTTCTCCAGCTCTGAGGCTAATCTGTGATCCGTTTAAGTTTTTAACTCCTAACATGTCAGGGCAGATGTCTGGTTTCCACCCAGAAGTCCGGCTTTGTTCTGATAGAATTGCTGCCATCTGCTGCCCACACCTACACCACCTGCACACGGCTCATAGTTAGCAAGAGACGTAAAATATCTCATTTTATGATCGAACTGCAGGAGAGATTTTTGATGTTGGACCCATCGTGTTTGTGTCACGGTCCAGTGGAGCCTGTGCTTTACTCACCCGTGCCATCGGGACGAGGGTATGCGAGTTTTTCAGTAAAACCGAAATACAGGTGCTGGTCTTAAAATTAGAATGAAAGCTGGTTTATTTCAGTGACTCCTTTCAAAAAGTGAAACCTGTATAAAATATCCATTCATTACACACAGATTGTATATTTCTTTAATGTTGAAGATTAAAACTGACAGCTGATGTCGTATCCCAGAATATTACAATATCAGTTAAAGCCAATGCAAAAAAAGGGCCAGACAGAAAAGCTCTTTGTGAAAGAGGCTGGCTGTTCAGAGCTCTGTGTCCAAGCACATTAATAGAGAGGCGAAGGGAAGGACAAGACGTGGTAGAAAAAAGTTCCTAAAATAGGGATAACCGCACCCTGGAGAGGATTGTGAAGCCAGACCCATAAGAGTGGGCTGCAGCTAGAGTCGGTGCTTCAAGAACCCCCACGCACCGACGAATGCAAGACAGCTTCCAGCTGTTGCATTGCTTGAGTCAAGCCACTCTTGAACCAGAGACAGCGTCAGAAGCATCTCGCCTGGGCTGAAGACAAAAAGCACCGGACTGCTGCCGAGTGGACCAAAGTTATGATTTCAGATCAAAGTAAAGTTTGCATTTCCTTTAGAAACCACGGTCCCAGAGTCTGGAGGAAGAGAGGGGAGGCACAGAGTCCACGTTGGTTATTTACACAGAACAAAAATATAACTTTTGCTTTTGCTCCCATTTTTCATGAGCTGAACTCGAAACAAAAGCGTTGCATTTATATTTTTGTTCAGCGTAGAAGGAGATGATGGTGGTGGTGAGGCTGGGCGCTGTTTGTTAATGACCTCTAAAACAGAATGTCATGCTTTCAGGCTTCGACACAGAGGGCCTGCCTTCAGCTGTGTGGCCCGGAGGAGAGACTGAGGCTCTGACCAGGATAGAGCGCCACCTGGAGAGAAAAGTGAGAACTTGATCCATTATTCTGACGGAGTGAAACCGCTAGAGATGTTGGCTGAAGAAGCTCTGACACAGTAAAAGTTTGTTGCATGTACATAAGATGATTTAACATCATTTCAAACAATTAGATTCATGAACTAAGTTTAAAAGCAGAGTTTTTATAAATTGTATGAAATGAGACGGATGTGACTGCCCCTGCGTTGACCCTGTCTGCTTCAGGCGTGGGTGGCTAATTTCGAGCGTCCCAGGATGAACGCCAACTCTCTGCTGGCCAGCCCGACCGGCCTCAGCCCCTACCTACGCTTCGGCTGTCTCTCCTGCCGCCTCTTCTACTTCAAGCTCACCGATCTTTATCGAAAGGTGTGTATTCAGCACCTCCAGTGTGTGGAGGAAGGGACAACTCTGTCTGTGATGAACATAATTATATTTTATCATTTATTCATTTAGTCACAGGTAGGGTTGCAAGGATTATTAACCATGGTGTGAAACCCACCGTAAAGACGTCTCCAACACTGCAAAAATATAAATAAATGAGCGGACCAAAGCGAAAGTGAAACTGAACAAACGCATGCAGTAGAACCAGCGTCAACACCCACCGGGACTGTCCGTTTGCACCTAGGAAGCACTTCAAGTCTCCTGTGAGGGACAGATTTAGACTCCCAAAGCTGCTAAAGGACAAATTCAGATTTATGTCGTTCATCTGCAGAGCTGACAGATAAAACAAATCTGCGACACTCCCAACTTGTTATCATCTCTGACGTCATCATGCAGACAAATGAGCTCCAACGAAGCTGCTAATAGAGAAGCGTCACACTGACGTATGAAGACGGTCATGTGGGAACAGCCAGGCTAAGATGGTGTGTTTGGAGGGCAGACTTAAACCTACAGAGGGAAGGTGCCTGACGCACTTGGAGGGGCAGAGAGTTGCAGAGTTGGGGGGCAGGGTGTGAGAAGACACGCTCACCCCGAGATTTAGTAACCTGGCCTGCCAGACTCCTCCTCTGGCAGGAGACAAGGTGACCCTGACCCTGAAAACAAGGTGCTGAATCTGAGATCCAGCATTCCACCAGCCCTCGCCCCCCAGGAGGGGAGGCCCCCCAGTGCTCCGAGTCTTTCAATCACCTCCTTCTCCCCAATTACACTAAATGACTTAACCTCAATAATCAGTCAGATGAAACTCTCATCATGCTCTTCAGATATCTTAACTCCCTCTGTTTTAGTCGGGTCCCTTGCCTCTATCAGTCCATCTCTGTTGACTATGATCAACAGCTCACTGAGCCAAGGCTGTGTTCCATCTTACTTTAAAACTGCAGTAGTGACTCCTCTCTTAAAGAAACCCAACCTTGACGCCAGCTCCACCAGTAACTTTAGGCCCATTTCTAAGCTACCTTTCATCAGTAAAGTACTTGAGAAGGTTGTTGAAACCCAACTCAGATCCTGGTTTTCTAAGTCTAAGATCTCTGACCCCTTCCAATCTGGCTTTCTGAAGCAGCACTCAACTGAGACTGCTCTAGTAAGGGTGCATAATGACCTCCTGATGGCTGCTGATGCAGGGAAAGGCTCTGTCATGGTCCTGCTTGACCTCAGTGCAGCGTTTGACACTGTAGACCACAACGTTCTACTAAACAGGTTAAAGGCCCTGGCTGGGATTTCAGGTTCTGCTCTAGGCTGGCTCTCTTCTTATCTCACTAACAGAACATTCACAGTGAAGTCAGAAACCTTCTCTTCAGATACTGCCTCTCTAACATGCGGGGTCCCACAAGGTTCAGTTCTAGGGCCTCTACTATTTGCATTCTATATTCTTCCCCTAGCTGGCTTCATTCAGTCTTTCCCAGACATCTCCTACCACATCTACGCTGATGATATTCAGCTCTATATGTCCTTCATGCCACACCAGTTGGACAGGCTGGCCACACTTGTACTCTGCCTGACCCAGATCAGTAACTGGCTGTCCAGCAACTTTCTTGTCCTCAATGCTAACAAGACAGAGACCCTGATCGCTGCACCCCTGGAACTTCAGCCAAAAATTAGAGAAATTGCCTCTTTTTGCCCATCAGCCAAGGCCAACATTAGAAACCTGGGAGTTATTTTTGATCCAGCTTTAAGTTTAGACTCACACGTCAAAACCATCTCCCGCTCTTGTTTCTTTCAACTGAGAAACATTTCAAAAGTCCGTAAACTGGTTTCTACTGCAGATCTGGAAAAAATCATCCATGCCTTTGTGTCATCACGCTTAGACTACTGTAACGCTCTTTTTACTGGTCTCAGCAAAACCTCCCTCTCACGCCTTTTTTAACAGGGGTTGTACAACAGCTGTTTTAAAAGCAACAGGAAACTCACCGGAGGAGAGGCTGCAATTAACAATAACCAAGATCAGAGGGGCTACCACTGGAAGAACATCACACAGTAGTTGGGGGGGAAGGTCAGTCCTCGGGAGAACCAGAAGGCTTCATGGCCATGATTAAGTCAACCAGGGCTGAAAGTGACACTTGACTGAAACGGGAAACCTGGGGTGGATGGTTAAAAACCTCTAAAGCAACCAGGCCAAAGTGAGTGAAGCTGGATCTGATGCCCTGAATTTTTTGCAGGAAAATTTTTAGAAACTCCGAACCTAGAGCCCCTGAAGAGGGTGGGGTGGTAGAAGAGTCATTAAGGGACAGAAAAGAGCTTAGCACACTGATCGTTGTTATGCCTAGAAATAAGAGCACCATGGCATCTGCTTCACTAAAGCTTTTCCCAGAGGGGACCTCCAGACTAACACTCCCCCATTCTCCCCAGACGACCATTCAGCCTTCGGCCCTTTGAGTCGAGAGCAGAAAGCGGTATTTGAGCCCTTTATTTAGAAAAAGGATGGGCTGCCCTGTTGACTGACATCCGTAGTGTTGAGTATGTCGCGTTGGTCGTTGTCCAATAGCATGTTTGAAGAACACCCACCCCATGACTGAGCTTTCCCTATTGGTCGAGGCCTGAGTATACATTCACATAACTAGGAAGGCTTGTCAGGCTGGCAGGTTGATGCTTTTAAATCTAAAATGTCTAAAATATTCCTCTCCTCCTTCTCGCCTTTTTCAACCTCGAGCGCTTTTCATGTCAGTCCTGTTTCCTGTGGTTTGGATGTCCTCAGGTGAAGAAGAACAGCTCTCCTCCTCTCTCCCTGTATGGCCAGCTGCTTTGGCGTGAGTTCTTCTACACTGCAGCTACCAACAACCCTCGCTTTGATAAGATGGAGGGAAACCCCATCTGTGTTCGCATCCCCTGGGACAAAAACCCCGAGGCGCTCGCCAAGTGGGCCGAGGCCAAAACAGGCTTCCCTTGGATAGACGCCATCATGACTCAGCTGAGACAGGAGGGCTGGATCCATCACCTCGCCAGGCATGCTGTGGCCTGCTTCCTCTCCAGAGGAGACCTGTGGATCAGCTGGGAGGAAGGAATGAAGGTGAGGTGCATTGTCTCGTCGGTACTCCCTGCTGGGGCAGCAGTAGCTCAAGCGGTTGAGCGGGTTGTCCAGTAATCGGAAGGTTGCGGGTTCAATCTCGGCTCCGGACCGAGAATTCTGCTGTTGTGTCCTTGGGCAAGACACTTAACCCACGCCAGTGCTCAACAGCTTCGCCTCTGTCAGTGCGCCCCAGGGCAGCTGTGGCTACATGGTAGCTCATCACCACCAGTGTGTGAATGGGTGAATGATACACTGTAGTGTAACGCGCTGTGGAGTCCTCTGACTCTGAAAGGCGCTATACAAGGGTGGGTCACTTATCATTTAATGAGAAATGTTCTCTTTAAACGAGATTTGAACCTTGTTTTATGAGAAGTTTCTCAAAACCACGTGTTTCATAACTCGTAATAACGAGGAAGCTGTAAACGGTGACGCGCCGACATCTCAGGATGTTTGGATTGCGTCCAGAAGAAAAAAGCAAGATGGAGTCAGAGAGAGCTTCTTTATTTGCAACATGTTCCTCCAGACTTCGACCAGGTCGTCCTCCACTTTACGACGATGGAGAAAACAGGCTGAGCCCTCACGACTTCTTGTCCAAGCAAATAGCGGCACTTCTTTGTAACCGAGGTGCAGCTTTCAGAGTACAAGTTGACATCCTCGTTGCGCTTTTTCAGAAACTAAAAACCTTTAATCCTTTTCACGTTCACAAACCATGTTCATACATATGTCCTGATGTTACACTAGCATGTTCTCTCTGTGTGGGAGGTCTGTGGGTGTTTAACGTTATTTTCCTACTATTAAACACAATTCCTAGGAATGAAGAGCTGTCTCTTTTGTTCTTTCATTCTGTTTGTCTTCATCATCCATCTGTTGTTGTTGTTGTTGTTTCTTACACAGTTTTAGTAAAAAAAAGTTTTTACCTGACATGTTTCAGCCCATTCTTAAAGCTGGGCTGAATGTTCATCTTAGATCGATCTCATGTTTTAATGTTTAGATCATTATCTATAAATAAACTTGAGCCTGAACAGGTGTGCAGGTTAGTAAAACGGTCACATGACCCTCGTCTGTGTGAACCTGCAGGTCTTTGAGGAGCTGCTTCTGGATGCAGACTGGAGTGTGAATGCGGGCAGCTGGATGTGGCTGTCCTGCAGCTCATTTTTCCAGCAGTTTTTCCACTGCTACTGCCCCGTGGGCTTCGGCAGGCGCACCGACCCCAACGGGGACTTCATCAGGTGGGTACTTTTCCTGGCATCGCCCTTTGATGCCAGCAGGTGACCCCCTCCACGTGGAAAGCACCCTTCCTCCCTCTGTCTCTCTGTTACACATAGAAAGGCTTTTGGATCAGGACCAGATCCACTCTAGGATTTCAGGAATACTCTGTTTTGGTCCAGTTCACCTCTAGATTCACGCTTCACCTGCTTTAGAGTTCAACCTGATAGAGTTCAGTCAGCTGATCTCTCTCTCACACACACACACACACACACACACACACACACACACACACACACACAGTGCTCTCACACACACACACACTTGTCAGACGGAAGCAGAGACACGAGGGATGGAGATACCTCCAGGGTTCTGGGTAAGTGATGAAACACACAAGCCCTCCAGCTCCTCTCCTCCTCATCGTCTCTTCTAACTTCAGCACTTTAGTTTTTGGGTCAGTCGTGCCTTTTGTAACAACTTAGGTTTCAGTCTTCTTTCCCTTTTGTGTGTGAGTGTTGGTGCTTGTGAACACATGCACTTGTGTAGGCTTACACCTGTGACCAGCTCACTTGTTAACTGCAGACATAGACCAACTCTGTGTTCGTGTTCTGGTTCTTCTGTTTCTGGGGGATTGGGGGAAAAGTTCAGCTATCCCTCTGCCCTGTGTAGATTGTAGCTGATTGCTTTAAGATGATTGGTCATTCCCACTCCCTTCACCCAGGCGCAGTCTGGGCTGCAGCTCAGGCTGCCTTGGATGGAGGTCGGGCATCGGTGACCGCTTGTTTTTATTCACTTGTGCAACCCTGAGGGACATGACTTGCTCACACCCCAGCAGCACCTTTTGGGCAGGTTTGTAACTCGGTAGCGTCTCATTTCGTCAAAAGGGACTCCGACCGCTTGGTGGGGAAACAAACGCCGTGTCTGCATTTGTTAGGTAGAGCGCGATGAAGCATTTCCCTGAGGGTAGTGAGGAGAGGCGTTGGACCAGCTGGAGCTCTGCCTTCAGTGTTGCATGGTTGGCATGGTTACTTGTTACCCGTGCTGTGCCACGCAGCCCCATCCTGTGCCCAGGTGCTGAGCAAAGCCCCTCATCCAGCCCTTTGTGAAATGTTCAGTAGTGCTCTGCTTATGGGAATGCAGCTCTGTCAGTGCAGGTGGTCCTACAGCAGCGGCAGGAACACGCAGGCACAGATGCACACCTGTGTGACCCAACTATCTCACAGATCAGTCCCAGTGCAGCGCGTCGTGATTCTCAACTCCACAACTAACCTGTTTACATCCATGTTCAAGTCACAGAACCCTCTACCGCTCATCTACGTTTCATCAAAGGTTCACAGATTCAAAGACAAACTAGACAGAAATGGTTTTAGTTGTAAATGAACTGCTGACACACAAACCCAGATGTAGGAGTCTCACCTGGAGTCCCACGTGCGCCCTGGCGGATGCTGTGGTGTAGGTATTTAACGTGACACTAAAGAGTGTTCCTGTTCTCCCTTCTAATAGCTGAAAATGGAAAATTAGAAATGTTGTAAACAACCTTGCTGCAACCTGCTGTAGCTAGCTAACAGCGCGCTAACTCTTAAACTAGCCAGTGGTACTAAAGACACAAAGTAAAAAGATCCACACTGTTGGACAAAAATACTATTACAAGGCCAGTAGCAACTGTAGGCTTCTGAAAATGTAGAGCTTTAAGAGCTCAATAAATATATGACCTGTACTTATGACCAATAAGCTGTGATGCTCTATTTTAATATAAAATATCAACCCTGCTTGATCTTTACTGTGTTTATCAGAAGATTCTAGGGTTCTTTGTTTATTAGGGGATAGTAAACACTTCAGTAAAGAGTCAGCTTTATAAAAGTAAGAATTTATTTTACCAACAATTAAAACATGACAGGTTAACTAACTTTTACTGTGATGGATGGAACTAGATGTGATGGATGACCCTGTGTGTGAATGCGATGTTGGTCAGAACCTCCGTATCTAGGAGAGCCGAGTTCTGGATGTAAAAGAATTTGGTTTGCGTTAAGCTATGAAGTTGTTATTTATCAAAAGCACATCAGACGCTGTCTGTGTCTGCTTCACCCTTTTTCTGAGACCCTCCTGGTGGATCAGAAGGTCAGAGAGGTCGGATGACCTCTGGCACCGAAGGCCCAGTAGATTGACCACAGCACCGACTCCTCCAGTCCAGAGATGCCTCGGGTCACAACAGTGGTTGGAGCCACGCGTCTGGGACTCTCAGCAGTCTCAGCTGTTTGCAGGAACTGTTTCTGTATCAGCTTCGCGGTGCGAAAAAGGTTTTGACGACGTGTCAAAAGCTTTGATGGTTAAAGAGGTTTTGCTTCAGATGGCCGGTCTGAAGCTTTCTGTAGCGCTGCCGAACCACCCAGGGGGATCCAGGTTTAAGGCTTTGATGTTATGATTTGCACAGCCAATCAAAGGCTGACAGGTTTGAGAGGTGTCACGCCTTCTTTGATTCTGGATGTTCTGGCTGGGGTAAAAGACTATTTATGTGTCAGAGTTTAACTTAACGTGCTTGTTATTGTGTGAGTGCAGATGTGAGGACCTTTGCCGTATAAACATGCTGAAACACATTGCAATCATGGTAGACGTAGCATTCATTTCACACTTCAATCATTGAGCACAGATTAATATATATAAGTAGCAATAAACAAACGTTTATTTAATGATTATCCAGATTATAAGTCATGGAAGAGGTTCATGTTTGATTTAGGAAATCATTCTTGAATTTAGCAACTGATCCGAGCTGGAGTGTGCCTTATGTGGAGGCATGACCTGAAAGATGGGACCTTGGGGAGAGAAAGTTATTGTTGACATCTCGTTATCTGAGTTCCAGCTGGGGCAGGCTCATTTAAACCCTAACCCGTTACATAACCCCCCTTTCCAAGGGCACGGGGTCCTGGCGGAGACCACGGGTCGTTGGAACAAGTCCAGAGACCCTAGGGTCTCAGTCAAGGAAGCACATGTTAGTTCCCAGATGATGGCCCCAGGACTGAGGAAAGCAAACCCCAACACCAGAGAATAGTCAATGTAGCTCCCAAAAAATCCACGTATCACGATCCTCAGGAAGAAAGCAGACGAGCAGGGACCGGCTCAGGCAAACCGTAGAGCTCCAGCAACCACGGCAGGAACCACAGGACGTCCAGACCCACATGAACTGGACCCTCAGGCAGCCGAATCAGGCGATGGTGTAGAGAGGTCCTCACAGGAAGCGAGGACAACAGGAGAACCCAGGAGAGGAGAAGAGCACACATGCAGGGCACTTGAATGCAGACACACGTAGATTGCATCTGATGTAAAATAAATAAAATAAACCTAGCACTATATGTGCCTATATGAAGCAAGTTATGTGAACGGAGTTCAGGTGAGAGACATGACTGCAGTAAACTATGTGTACTGGAAAAGTGTTGTAAAAAACTAAATGAACATAACCCTGTAATATAGGGTGCATTTTCCCCGCCTGGTGTAACTAAAAGAAGCCCAATTGGGTGGAAAATCACTTATTCTGATTATCACCTGAAGTGCCTAGTTTCATTCTTTTGCACACCTGGAGACTTAAAATACACAACACGTTGTGTTAAAGACTAAAAAGTGGATGTTTAATGTCTCCTTTAAATGCTGTTTCTGGTCAGCAGAGAGCTGCGGTGTCCAGTTTGAAGTTGGTAAAGGTTCTACCTCAAGAACCACGGTAACCCACTTCACCATCAGGATCTGTGCCTCACACGTCTCCCCGCTGCCGTCTGGACCACTTGTTGCAGGCAGGTTGCAGTTCTTCCTGGCAAAAGGGTTGTGGTCCTTTTTGGTGAACTGAGGGGGCTCCCTAGTGGGCCAGCCCAGAGAGTGGTGCTGTGGCTGTGGGGAGAGGACAGTCAACGGGGGGGAGGGGATCTGGGCCAGCTGACCCCTAAAAAGTGAACCACCACAGTCTGAGGGACAGGGGGAGCAGGCATGAGCTCTTTTCTCAGTCCACCGCTGTCTGATCATGAGGGGGAGGGTGGGGGCTTGGAGCTGGGAGGTATGATGGAGGACTTCTGCCACCAAAAAGGAGCTTTCAGTAGACCAGTATGACCACACGAGTCACACATCATCACTCTGGTTCATATGAAGTGATGTCATTCTTCATTTCATTATCCTTCTGCTGGGATCATGGATGCGCTGAGTCAGCACCTGAGGAGGAGTAGGAGAACCCAAAGACAGGAAGTCAGTCTGCACCTCTAGCAGGAGACTAAGTGTACCTTTTGATGGCAGAATTGTTCCAGCATACCCCAGCTCCGGTCAGGGTGGGGGTGGGGTCAATGCACTCTGCTTTCTAACCGCGTGTCACAGTAGACGTCTCCTAGCAGCATCCATCCAGTCAGCAGCCGTCTCTCTAGTGATGATGCGACCTCCGCAGCAGGCGGAGAGCCGTCCACCGTGTGTGTGCGTGTCGGTTCATCCACAGAGCCGAACCACACCAGCCCCCACCCCTCTCTCACTGTGCTGCTTCCCACAGCTCCACTCGCCCCCCTCCTCTTTCCTGTCTCTCCCCTCCTCGGACTAGGTAAGGTCGGACCAAGTGCACTAGGTAGGTGGCCCCTCTTTGTCACATGGAGCAAATCCACAACAGCCCAGGAAAATGGTGCCGTGAGGTGGGAACTCCTCCACCTCCATGCACTCAGAGTTTTACTGGTTGTTCTGTTGGAAGGTGACTCTTGTCTGCGGCGTGGCTGCTGTTGCGCTAACTAACAGTAATCTTGTGTGGGACCACAGCCCCTTGTTTTCCATCACCTTTGCAGCACTGCCATGGTAGTTCACTTCAGTGCCAGAATCGTTCAGACTTAAGAGCCGTGTTTTTGTACTCTGGTACTGTAGTAGTACTGTGCAGTGTTGTGGTTGTCTGCACCTTTCATTTGTTGCACCTGTTTTCTATTGAAAAGCATAAAGTGCTGAAGACCAGCGAGCTCTTCCTCTTATTCACATGCAGGCCTGGGCTGCAAAGATTAAATATAGTTGTATGCTCTCATGCAGTCACTCGTGCAACAGTACATTTATAAGTTTGTAAATTTGTTTTTAAACTCTTCACAGCGGCAACTTTAGGCTAACTGTGTAAAAATGGAATTAAACTCCCAGTTAATAGATGTACTTTATAAATATATGTTCCTAATATCCTAAATGTTCCATTTTCTAATCATTTGTTGCAATATTTCATCTCTTAACACCCATCTGTGTCCTGCTGACACAAGCCAGCACCTCTGATGTCTCCTTGTGCTTCCAGACGATACTTACCTATCCTCCGAGGTTTCCCTGCTAAGTTCATCTATGATCCATGGAATGCCCCAGAGTCTGTGCAGACAGCAGCCAAGTGCATCATAGGGGTCCATTACCCAAAGCCAATGGTGCACCACGCAGAGGCCAGCAGGCTCAACATCGAGAGGATGAAGCAGATCTACCAGCAGCTGAGCCGATACAGGGGATTGGGTATGAGACAAGCGCACATCCACTGAGGAACTGTGTTAAATTCACTCTGTGTAGCACATGCATGCTCAACGTAAAAACGCTCTCACCCCTCGCCTGCATCACCCGCAGAAAGGAAATAGATGAGAAAGTGGTTGGGTCAGAAAAAGCCAGTCATTTCTGCTTCACAGGGAAAATTAGTATTCAGTATTAGGAAGAGGGAACAGAGCACTTCTCAGCTAGCAGAAGCTAACCTTTAGCATTGGCAACTCCACGACATGGCAGAACGCATTCAGGTTTGTGTTATTTATGGAGATAAAATATTATTTTTACCCAAGAAAGAACAAAGGAACATGGGCAGTGGAAGAGTTGTTACTGTTAGCCAATCAGATCAGAGCAGTTTGCATATCTCGAATATTAATTAGCAGAATTCCAAGTGTCGTCGTCGCGCCCTCGTCCCGTTTCTGCCTAAATGTAACATGGAAACACACCGGGAGCAGGAAGCGTTTCCCACAAACAACATAACAAAACTTGTTTGTAACAGAGATGTCTCACTTTGATTTATTTTCTAAACCAAAAACATTTGAGGCTTTTTATCATTAATCCACACGTACTATTAATCTACTTATTGATCAACCCTTTCCCGTCATGAACTTCATAATTATCTCTGGTCTGAAGGCGTCGCAGAGCATTTGTCAGGATTATCTCAAGGGAGAATGTCATTCAGCTGCTGTTGGAGACAAATTATAACGGCATTTTTCTTTATTACTAACTTAAATTGAATTGGTTTTCATTTTGCACAGATAATGTTTAAAGCTTAAGCATTCATAATAGGAGATGTGATGTTGGCAACCTAAATGATTGATTTCTTTTTTCCATTAGGGAGAGCCCGTATACATCTGTATGGGTTTATATCGGTATCAGAAATTAAGAGTTAGACAATATCAGATATCAGTAAAAAAGCCAACATCGAGCCTCCCTACCTTCAATATAAGAAGTAGTGATTTGTAAATGATCCTGAACTTTATCTGCAGCTAATAAAGCTGCTGGATAATGAGGGTAATGTGATTAGAGATGGGTGTTCTAGTAATGATACGAGCTGCAGAGTTTTGGACCAGTTGAAGTTTGTGCAGAAGTCCAAGAGAGAAGTGATGAGACTATTTACTACGATGGTGGCCGTGTGATTAGATGATGACGGGCACAGGTGATTAATATTTCAGTAGTAGGTGGAACGGGTAACTGCACTGATAAAGGTTACGGTCTAGAAGGACACCAAACCTGGTCCAAACAGGCAGCTGTATTGTTCTCAATGAGAAGAGTCCTCCCTTCATTAGAAGGAGCTCAGTTTTATGGGAGTTCATCTTATGGAAGTTTGAAGGAAACAAAGACCTAATCAAGGAAATTAAATGATTAGAGATTAGAGATTGGTCCAGTTATTTAGTTCACTAGGGTCAGTTCCAGGTTTTTTCAATATAGGGTGAATTTATTTATTTATTTATTTATTTATTTATGTTTCTAGAGGATAAAACCCTTTGAGATGCATCGTCTCGTTTTCAAGGGAAACAATGAAAGATGGCAAGACTATCAGTGGCATAAGCCAAAACTAACACAAACAGACCAAATCAATTGAACAAGAAAGAAAATAATAATACAAAAAAAGTAATAAAATTAAATAAACAAGTAAATAGAAGCAGTAGCTCAACAGGTAGAGCGGGTTGTCCAGTAATCGGAAGGTTGTAGGTTCGATCCCGGCTCCGGACAGAGAATTCTGCTGTTGTGTCCTTGGGCAAGACACTTAACCCGCCTTGCCTGCTGGTGGTGGTCGGAGGGACCGGTGGCGCCTGTGCTCGGCAGCCTCGCCTCTGTCAGTGCGCCCAGGGCAGCTGTGGCTACATCGTAGCTCATCACCACCAGTGTGTGAATGTGTGTGTGAATGGATGAATGATACACTGCAGTGTAAAGCGCTTTGGAGTCCTTACTCTGAGAGGCGCTATACAAGTGCGGGTCATTCATCATTTAGAATGAAAACACCTCGCTATGACAACATGATTATGTGACATCAAGTACCAAACTCAAACACAATTACAGATTCACGAAGATGCTATATGTGCACAGGTAGAATTTTTAAATCGATCTGATACTGTGTTGACATTCTAAAGGAACTAGATAGATCTTTAAATATCCCGGGAAATTTAAAAAGATGCATTCTAAAATAAACCAAAGCCAGTGAAACCTACGTTTGGCTTTTATAGCAAGCCAAGACAAACTTTCATACAAGAAACAATGATGTGTGTTAAACGGGCTAGGCAAAACAAAACGGCAAATGCGGTTCTAGACAACATCAAGATGCTGTAGACAGGAAGCTGTGGCGTTTTGATAAACAATATCAGCACAATCTATAATTGGGAACAAAAGCGGAGTAGCAATATGACTTCTTACCCTGAAATCAAAACAATTCATTGATTGATATAGAATCTTTAGATGAAAGTTGACTTTACCTGTAATTGTTTGAATATGATTTTTAAAGGAGGGATCTGAGTCGAGCCAGTCATCTAAGTATTTAAATTTGTCAACACAATTCAGAGGAGAGGAGTCCAGAAAAGTTAGATTTAGACGTGCAAGAGGAGATGAGGAGTACTTATGCTTCTGAAAAACTAGTGAGTATGGCTTGAATTTATTAAGAATAATCTTGTTGTCAGGTAACCAATACTGTAAAATATCAAAATTCAGTTTTAGACCTTTATGTAAATCAGACATAGTGGGCTTAGAACAGTATAATATAGTATCATCTGCATATATATGGACAGAGCATATGGAGCAACAGAGGAGATTGTTTATAAAAATGGAAAACAAATAAGGCCCTAGTGATGAACCCTGCGGAACTCCTCTAGAAATTCCTCTAATCTGTGAGTTGGCACCTTTTAAAGAAACAAATTGGAAGTGATGGTGAAGAAAGGAGTAGAACCAGAGTAACGACGACCTAGACAGCCCAATTGCATTTAGCTTATCTAAAAGTAAATAATGATCAACCACATCAAAACTGTTGAGTTTTCATAGACTGGTGGACGACACCAGTAGTGAGTGAAGAATGAACAATGGATACAGTGAGAGGAGCCAAGGCAGGGTTTAACCACAGTAGTAGGGACAGGATCCAGTTGGCAACCCCCCAAGGCACTTTACACCAGTCTGCAACGACACGTCGGTCATTCACAGCAGCAGTAATGAGCCACATCACGGCTACAGCTGTCCTGGGACACGCTGGGACTGAGGCTACCGTACACAGGCTAGGACACTGATGTGTCTTGCCCAAGGACACAGCGGCTGTGACAGACTGAGACACACTTTACAACAATAGAGATAAAATAAAGCAAGAACAGCATAAACAAAAAGCAGAAGTATATCCAGAACCATAACTCCTCCCACCGTCCGTCATTCCGTTTCAGAATCTTTCGATTCCATTCCATGTTTTATATTTGATCATGTTCTGGGCTCCACGGTGCGTGCGTTAGACTCAAACAAGCCTGTGTTTCAGAATGGGTGGGATTATCTAATCTGGATTAGGATTTTGCTGTATTGTGTTCCTGAACCAGTTAAACCTGTCTAATCTGTCTGTCAGGAGTCTGGAAACAGCCAAACTCCATTCATCCGTTAGTGATGGATGCCTGTCAGCCAGCCACTAACCAGGATACGCTCTCTCCTCTCCAACGCTGCCGGGTTAGGGTCATATAGATGGATTTATTTTCAGAACGAGATTTAATTTGTTTGTTTGAAAATATCGATGTTTTAGCTTCCATCGAGGATACTGGTACTGATCTGGGTCTTTAGGCGATGAAGTTCCTGGTGTCATACTGGCTTTAAATAAAGTTCACTTGTGTTTCTGTAGAGGACTGTCGGTTGGCGGTCAGACCTTGTTTAACACGTACTCGTATTGGTTTATAAAAGCCGTTTTAAACGCGTTCTCGCTCTTTACCGTTAAACATGGCTGTTAGTGGGAGCTGCTCACAACCAGGTCCTGAAACACCCGCTGGCCAAGTTAGAACAGAAGAGATTGATGTTATTCTCTTCAATCTGGTGTCTTATTCATGTTGAAGCAGAGCATTTAATCTTAAATTAATCTGAGTAAAAGTGAAACCAACTCAGAAATGTTAGCAGGGCTCATCGGCCTACGCTGTGTTGTCCTGGGAGACGAGCAGGGAGCTGATCCTGTAGTAGGCCTGGCTCATGTCCTGATGTTTTTGTTTTGTAGAGAACAGAAGCTATCCCTTTAATTAAATGAATTCTGGGCACCAGGAAGTGTGTTTACCGTCTGTGTTGTGTGGTTCAGGCTTGCTGGCATCGGTCCCATCCACCAATGTGACAGGAAACGGAGGGATGATGGCCTACTCTCCTGCAGAGCAGCATCCTGGGACCAGCAGCAGCAGCAGCTCACACTGTGAGTACAGCTTACATTTCCAAAACTGCACGTGTCCATTTAGTTGATGCTCTAATGCATCACTGACCTTTTCCCAGTGCCTGGAGGGTCGGGAAGCTCTGCGCCAACAGGAAGTGGCAGTGGGAGTATCTTATTTAACTTTGACAGTGAAGAACAGACTGGGCCTAGCAGAGTTGGGCAACAGCGTCACACGCCGACACAAAGCCACCAGCAGCAGCAGCATGGTAAATATCACCGGTTTGGATCGTAAACCCAGGTCAGACTGACCCGCAGAGAAGACTAGAGACCTGAGAAAAACACGAGCAGCAGCAGGTCAGATCTGTGGCCTCGTGCACACGCGTGTAGTGTGTCTGCGTACAGATCTCCAACACACCACCGAGGCTCCAGACTGCGGAATGAACACAATGG
The DNA here is from genome assembly GCA_006942095.1 of Nothobranchius kuhntae. Classification (NCBI taxonomy): domain Eukaryota; kingdom Metazoa; phylum Chordata; class Actinopteri; order Cyprinodontiformes; family Nothobranchiidae; genus Nothobranchius; species Nothobranchius kuhntae. Next base: position 44,404 of record SSNQ01034233.1, read on the forward strand.
AAAGTTGTTTTCCTGTTAGAGGATTCAGTCGTCCCTGAGGGAACCAGCAGGGCATTATGGGATGTATTTGGGAAGCGCTACCCATTGTCTGTGTCAAGAACTGAACTAGGAGGACCCGTAATGACACCAAACACTGTAAAGCACCTTTAAAAGTCTTTGTTTGATGTGGAGTTACCAGAGGAGGGCGAGGCTGGAGGCGAGGGTCAAACCGGATAGGACGAGCAGGTACAGGGAGCAGGCTGAGATGAGGTAGCAGACAGGCGAGGATCGTGGTGGCAGGAAGAGTTCAAGGCAGGGGTCAGGAGCGAAAACGAGGTCCGGAGGCTGAGATCAGGCAGGGTGAATGACAGGATGGCTGGTTCTTTTGTAGCAGGGGAAACAGGGCTTGGCTGGGGCTTGATTATGAGACCAGGTGTGCTGCATGAAGGCAGAGGAGGGTGAAGGATTGAGAGTCATGACAGGCCCTGTCCACACGTAGCCGGGGATCTGCCAAAACGGAGTTTTTTCACACGAAAACGGAGTTTTTTAAAAACTCCGGCCAAAGTGAAGATCTGCGTTTTCTCCGTTTTGGGTGTCTGCGTGTGGACGGACAAAACCGGAGTTTTAAGGTCCGCAACGTCACTTTCCGCGACAAAAAATGCTGACATCACGTGTGCGACCTGTGTTTACACTAGCCGACAGCATGGAAGCCATCAGAGCTGCGCTCGCTTTATCAATCGTCCAAGCGCTTTCTGCTTGTTTGTTTTTGCAAGCGGAATTACTGCTCCTTGCGGAAGACCACAGACGAAGGACGAGGTTAAGAACGGGGGAAGTACTGCCACCTACAGGTCTGGCATGTCCTTAACAACGTATTCATCCGGCTACGTGTGGACTAGGCCTGAGTCTGGCTTCATTTCACTGATGTGTAATCCTTCTAAGCTGCATCTTGTTGTAAATGTTGAGACTTAAATCGATGCATAGAGATGTCCTCCGTGTCTGTGGGTTATAATTCTGCTGTTTGTGTGTGACATCCAGATGTTGCATCACACACTGACATGAGCCATGAGTGGCCTGTGATCTGAGTTCTTGCTCGTCTCTGTGTCCTCTGCAGGATACCACTCAGTGCCAGACTCCAGTCAGAGCATCACCAGCAGCCGACTCTGTCATGAGTTTGCTGTGCCTCAGCATCCAGGTGGGCCGCTAGCAGAACTCGACTTTAGGCCTGAGTTGTTGTGGGTGGAAGCACACCATTAGGTAACGGTGTCTCAAGTTACACAAACGCCTGCAGCTATGATGAGCTGTCAGTAGAGGGCAGCAGTGTTAAAGTGGCTCTTGGGCATGAACATCAGATCTCCTTACGTCCTAATGTAGGTTTTGTTCTTGCTTTCTGGGAGTTTCAGGGCTCCTGCACACCAGGGGCAGCAGCATCACAGGGAAGCGGGAGCGCGAGTCGGAACAGAACGGGTCAGGAGAAGAAGACCAGACGTCCTGTTCTGTGAACAAAATGCAAAGACAGAGTGCCGAGGTCAGCTGTTTTCTCCTGATAAAGTCCTATGTCTGACCTCTGTGTCATTTCCTGTCTGAGCTGTGAAAGTAATTTAAACGTCAGTATTTAACTTTTGTCCTTTTATTATGAATCTGGCTTATGTCCTGCTGGTAGTTAAAACACACACACACACTCACACACTCACACACACACACACACACACACACACTAGGGACTGCATGATGTTTTTTTTTTAAGTCGACAGTCAAGTAATGAAAATGGAGTCGATATTAACACAAACCTAAAATGTTACAACACGACTATAATGCATATTATACGGAGCCTAAGTCACGCCCAGCTACTTCTGGACCAACGGGGCAAAAAACACTATTTTCTAATTCGGCTTGTTATGAGCCATGGATTTCACATATGATGTCTGTGAATTTTAAATATGCATTTTGATACCAAGAACGCGTTTATTTTTGAAAAGGAGGGAACGCTGTTTTAGGTTTTGTGTAAAAATAAGTCCAGGACTACAAATGCGACGTGCCGATGTCTAGTTTGTAGTCATGCTAACAGCAAGCTGATAAATCTCAAAGTACATGACTGGCGTGGTCGAAACCCACTACATTTCTTTTCATTCAAATTGCAGAACAACGTGTGCGATCCAGGGCGTAAGGCTAAGTAACGCCCCGTTGACTTGCGTTCATTTCATTAGTGCCATTCCTCAGGGAGGAGACTAATGGCGCTTACACATTAGCGTTGGCATGGTTGGCATTTGGTCGGGCTGGATGGCGTGAGTTTGGGCTGGTACAGGTGGTGTAGTGTTCACATGTAAATCCGAGCCAGTTTGGCTTTAGACGTGAATTCGATGGACTACTTTAAATTGTATAGCAGTGTGTCTTGCACGCAAATACGCAAGGAATGTTTCACAATGGGACTGATGCCGAGTCTGTGGGAGCTGGTAAAAAAATCTGACTGCACCGGCGTTACCTCTACGGACTTGTCGTTTCGCCACTGTTCGGGCAGCTCACCTGGCTTATAAACCCTGATTATGTCCTTCTCTGATATGCAACTTTGAACGATATAATTCAGAATAAAAGGCAGTAGCACTTTACATTAAAGCTCGTTAATAACATGGTAATAGTGTGGTAATACCAATGTAACATTTTGGTAATAAGGTCATTCTGTGTGTTTGACTGCTATGCTGATGGCCTACAGCTCTATATCCTGATTCTAGCTGGAAATGGAAATGGTGTGCAAGTTGCTGACCTGTTGACTTGTTTTGCGGCGGGAAGATGCTTGCTGTCGGAAAACTTTCTGCATCTAAATGCAAATAAATCTGAGAAAATGGTTCTTTCACCACAGAAAAATATCCGTCAAATGCAGCCTCTTACAATTCAAACTGGTAACCTCACAGCCAATGGCACTGCCAGAATTAACAACTGGGCAGTTTGGTTTGATCCATCCCTGACTTTTGACTCCCACTTAAAGGAAACTGTTTGTGTGCACATGCACAGAACGGGGCGTGGCATTGTAGAAAGTGTGATTGGTTGCCCAAGTCCCTCTTCATCAGGGCTGTGCTAACAGAGCTGGGGCTGAAACACCAGCGGTGGCACGTACGTCTAGGAAGCCTCTCGAGATGGTGGTGTTTCAAAACAGCGTTTATCTAAGGAATTATAAAATCAAATACGGCCACTTCTGTCTTTGATTTTCTTGTTTAGTTCTTCGAACATTGGCGGTAAACTAAAGGCTTGTTAGCTAAAGGGTTAGCTTGCCGGATCCTAGCAGAAAGTTACCGGAAAGCGTCCTTTCAAAAGTAAACAGGCTCAAATTACGCTCTGACGCTAATGACAGTTATCCTCATTCAAATGCGGTGAAACCACCAGCTGCGCCTCTGTGCTGTGAACCTTCACAGACGACCGTGTAAGCAACGTTACAAAGCTAACAGCCCAGACAAAGCCGTCCGAGAGCTGCCGTCGGGGCTGCTAGGCAGCAGAGTCCCGGGAACAACATCAGCATGGCAACGCTTCCGGCTTCAGAGACGACCACTTTTCTGTTAGATTATCAGAACTGCTTTTCTCCATCACAGAAGAACCGCTGTACTCTGGTTCTGATGCAGAAATCAGTATACATGCATTTGTCACATCAGCCATAGGTTGATGGATTGCCGTCTTATCAGGTCTGCCACAAAAGAATATTCATGGCCTTCATTTGGCCCAGAATGCTGCAGCGTGTATTCTTGCGAGGAAGGAAACATGAACTCGTGGATTTCGGTGTTCTTCCCAGGCAGATGCAAGCTCCTCGTGCTGACTTAAAGTGCTGAACAATCTAGCACCTCTCGATGTTGCTGAACTTCTGGACTTTGTGCTCATGAGTGAGATCAAGAGTGCATGTTTTTGTTAATCGTGCACCGTTCCTTCCTTTATCAGGCTGCCTCTGTGGAGATCTTCACGGCTAGACTGAAGGCCCGCCTTTTTACAGCAGCCTATCCAGACTAGTGGTGACTTTGTTAAAGCCTGTTGGTCCTGCGCTTTCCTGATTTAGTGATTTCTTTGTCTTTTTATCTGTTGTTTGATTTTAATTTGTTTTTATATAATGTTTATACTCATTTTTATCCTTTCCTCAGTTTGTGTTCTATGTCTGATCCTCTTCTCTGAAGGCACTATACAATCACAGGTTATTATGAGGGTTATTATCAGCTTTATTAATATTATTATTATTAGGTCCAAACAACATTGCTCCAGAGTTTTGGAACCCTCTCCATAGAAAACGTATCCATAGCCGTGTTCCAGCTGTCCTGTTTGATGTCTCCTACCCTTAGATCACCAGCTGTTTGTTTTCCACCTCCTATCTGTACTATGTTGACCTTTAACCCTTCCTTACTTGTCCTCCTGTGCATCGTGGTAACACATACCCGTATGCTCCAGATCCACCAGGATAACAGTAGCGTTGGGGCGCCAGCTCCTCTCTGACTAGCATGGTGTGAGTCAGACGCTCGTGTGACTCCTCTTCATGGACTCTTGTTGTTTCCAGGCATTCAGCTGATTATCAGAAGCAGCATTTTGCATAGCTGAGGTCCTGAATTCAAACATGTGCTTTGTATGTTTTATTGTCAGCAGCTTGATGAGAGGTTGGCATTTCCATAGATGACTCGCTCTGCTGTCAGTAGTCGCCGTGAGGACGAACGTTGTTTGCTTTGTAGTGGGAGGCTCTGTTTGCTCTGGGATCGCCTCGCCGAGCACACGGAAAGGGTAAAGTCATAAGCAAGTGTCCAGGAACGAAAAGCGGTCCCCTGGGTGAAAACAACCTTCATCGTAGTCATCATTTATTTATTTATTTATTTATAGAGCACATCCAAGCCAGGTGACCCAAAGAGCTGCACACTAGAAACATGGGAGCAGATAAAAAGATTAAAGAAGTAAAACAGCAAAGCAGAGTTCCCCCAAGTCCCCAGCCCGCTGTAAACAGCATCAAACAAAAATAAAAACAAAGCAAAGAAACAGGAACAGCGGGTCATTGAGCAGGTTGGTCTCGTGTCCGCTGCAAACACGAGAATCTCCCCGGAGACTCCCGAGCCACCAGGGTTGTTTTTGGCGGGCATCGTCGTCTAAGTCTTCACAACGAAGACGCGTTTTAGTCGTAGTCAGTTTTGGTGGACTAAAGTTCAAACAGGTTTAAGTTAGCGAAGGTTTTTGTTTTTAAATCATGTATTCTCTAACAAATGCATTAATGGGTCAGACGTGGGCTCTGAGCTACTGGAGTGAGTTTCATCCCAACATCATTTATTTTATAGCTATGGGACAAAATCTCAGCTGCTCCAGATTGTGTAAAACAAGAATCCCCAGACTGTCGTTTTATTACTGCATTATGTACATCACAATGATGGACATAATGTATTGATGCAGATCTGTGCATCACTGTAGATTTCCACTAAAGAAGTGTGTGATGGAGTCTTAGGGAGCGTACAGAGCGTTCTACACGATGTTGTAAGGTTATTCTGGTTGTTGCTGGGTTTTAAGGTTTAGGACTCAAGAACAAGTCATCTCTTATTGCACGTGTCAAACTCCAGATGTGATTGTGTTTGGACGCTTAAGGACAGTGTTGTGTTTGTGTGTTGTCTTCCTGCAGACATCCTAGAGCAGGTAAAGAGGAGACTGTCCAGAACCACCTGGTCATCGGAGAGAGGAAAGCTCAGCGTCACCACCTCTGGTCCAAACTCCTGCAGCTCTAGATGCCCCCGCCTGAGAGCAGCGTCCGCCTCTTCTGTCTCTAATTCTCCAGCGTTTCAAACACAAAGGTGAAAATGTGAAGTCTGGCCCCTAAAGGATAAATGTGACGGCGCTAGAGGGGTGTGCAACGGACCAAACTGCCTCAAACCTGCAGTTTTATTCACATATTTTTGTCAACGGCATCAAAATAACAAAGCAAGAACATGATTGTCTTGAACATGCTGCCACCAACCGATATCGGCTCTACAAGAACAGACGAGCAGCTAAAAGGATAACGGTAGATCCGAACCGCTGTTCCCCGTTCTAGCTGAAGTCCATCTCACAGGTGAAAACCTCATCGTATCCTTTTTAGTTTGTACATGTCGTAAGGGCAGGGCTCCTCCAGGAAGACAACGGAAAAATACCAAGTGGGCAAACGCAGAAGTTTCACAGGGTGTGCTCAGAAGTCATGGAAGGTTCTTCACCGGTAATCAGGCTGGTCCTTTCTGGGATTTCATGGAAGATCTCTTCTATCTGCAGTCCGACCAGTCAGAAAGCACCCCCGCACGTTTCACGTAGCTGCCGCCGCCCGCTCGGTCCAGTCCACAGGGCCGAGGCTCGGCAGCTGCTGTCCCGGGTGTTGGCGCTGTGTTGCTGGAGGTCAGCAGGTCTGGCTGTAAATCTGCTTCCTGTGTAGCGTTACCTCGTGGTGTCCAAGCACTTCAACAAGTAGGAAAGAGTCCTTTATGGTGGGGGTTACGCTCACTCATCGGTGGCGCTGAGCTCTTTTCTCGTGATTCATTCTGATCAAATAAAATCAATGATCCCATTAATATATTAGTCAGTTTTACTAATCAGCCTGGAAGGTTCAGCTCACGTCTTCATGTGAAGCAGCGACGGGTAAGATGGGCCCCAAGTCTGATCCTGGAGCCCTCCACCCCTAGGATGTTTTACCCCCGGGTTAGCCCCCACGCTAGCTGATGCTAGTTGGTGCGCTCTTCAGGTCTAGCTGATGAGAGCCGGTACGCAGTGCTGATTGGATCCCAGTTCTGACACATGAGACAAGATGATGATCAGGATCTCATCACCCTTCTGATGACATATAAGTTTGTTCTGTGAGAAGAGCCCAGGTCCTTCTGGGTTCTCCCTGAGCAGCGTTCACCGGCAGGACTAGAGTCCAGCTTTTCCACCCGAGCAGCAGGAATGGACCTGAGGAAAGAGTCCCATCACAAACTCGTTACCGTGTGTGGAGCTCCTCCGCCCTCTTCTGCTCTGGTTGAACTCATCTCAACAGTCCTTCTCGGTCAGAAAGCAGCAGAACGTTCTTCAGAAGATTATTATTCCTGTCCTCTCTGATTCTGGCACCCAGTGAAGTCGGTTCGTCGCTCAGCGCGTTCACATCTTCCCCTCTCTGTTTTCCTCCAGTTTCAGCAGATTATCCCTGGAAAACTAGAACAAGCACGTCTCTAGATCCCAGCGGCTCTGTTTGTTGTCAACAACAGGGCTAGCTGCAGGGCAGATGGTCGCAGTCACGTTTTTCTAAGATTTCTAATAAAAACCAAAAACTCGCTTCATAAAAAGAATAAACGGTAAAAGTTAGTTTGTGATTCAGTCAGCAGGAATAAACCAACATTCCCTAAACAACAGACCTCGTGGACGGGAAAGGACGAAGCAGCTAGATGAGTATTTCAGTTTTATACACAATCCGTGTTTATTTATGACCAGCTGAATCACACACACACACACACACACACACACACACACAGAGTGCACTCTTTTCCTCATATTTGGGCGAGAGAACAGAGTTCAGGCCCCAGTCTGCTGCTGCTGCTGCGTTTACAGATGTTTGAAGTCCGGTTCCTGCTGACTGGCTGCTGCGACCTGCGGGTGTTTGGGTTCGGGCACACCTGATTTCCTGGTTCTTAACGGGAGACGACTCTAAAGCCCAGAATGGTTCCAAACATTTGACAGGACCTCCAGGTTCTCCTGAGACCGGCCCTTCAGCCTCCACGGTGAAGGTTTGATCCAAAGGGCAGCAGTAGTTCCTGCAGGGCGGGGTTCTGGTCCTGGTGTCGGTGGGTCGTGGCGACCCGTGTCTGTGTACAGTACTTGATGTTGTTCATCTGTGATCGTACTGCCATTGGCTTCAGAAGTAGTCTGGGGGGTAAAGTCTTGTAGTATTTGTGTATTATACTTCTGTATGTTCTCCAGGATTTGAACATTTGTCGTTCTAGTGAAATGAGCTGAACCCGGTTTGTGTTCTGTTGTTTCTTCGCTGGAACATCTGGAACATTCTGCTCTCCGCTTGTGTTGTGAAGGCTCTTCTTGTGCTCAGTCAAGTTTACGATGGCAAAATTAAAAATGCTACAACTTGCCTCTGCCTGTTGTTTTCTTGGCTTTTTTATTATTATTATTATGAATAATTTTTCATCACAATTTGATCTTTTTTGTACTTTGATTGTTTTTTGTTTATATGAAGCACCTCCTGATTTTTACCTTGAGAGGAGCTATTAAACATTGTTTTCTTTCTTTTCAGTGACATTCATGCAAATACCTGAGGCCAGATAAACAGGATTTTAGTGTGGGCAAACACATGCAGCCACCACAAACATAAACAGGCTTCGTCCCACACGTTAGATACACAACGGTTAGTCTCTGTGGTGCAAAAACACTCTTCACTTACATTTTTAGTTCTTTATTTGATGTGATTAAAACAAATGTGTTCTGAATCTAGTCCTAACGTTTTTATTGAAATGTTACTGAAGACCTTCTGAGTCCGTTATCGTTTATAGTGGTATGGTATAGACTTTACTGATCCCACAGTGGGAAAATCCACTTGTCACAGCAGCACCAACACTTACAGAATCATTTGTAAATAAATTACAACAAAGGTACATGTATTTGTACACACAGGCAGTAATCTAGTATGGTAACCTTCAACCACTAAAACCATGAATAAAAAATGAAGAACTTGGGTTCCAACACTGTGCAGCATACTGCAATAGACACAGACATTCTATGCAAATCTGGTATTGCACGAGTATTGAACACATAATGAATATTGCATTGGGTTATTGTGCACCAGGATAATGCCAGTACCAGTGAAACTGAGGAGGTCTACACTCTTACTGCAGAGGGGATGAATGACTTATGGTGGCGTTCTGTTTACATCTGGGACGTTTCTGTCTGCCTCTGAAGGAGCTGTCCGTGGTCTCCACAGTGGGATGCAGTGGGTGTGAGGGGATGTCTAAGATGGAGGTCATCCTCCTTTCACACGTCTCCTCAACTGAATCCAGTGAGCAGTGCAGAACTGAGCTAGCTTTGTTAACTAGCTAGTTCAGTCTCTTCCTGCCTCGGTCAGAGCTGCCTGCACACCAACAGACCACAGCAGAGTGGTGAAAGGATTTTAGCAGCAAGAAATGAACTCAGCCTCCTGGTGAGATGAAGGTGGCTCTGGCCCTTCTTATACAGAGCATCTATGTTGTTGGGCCAGTTCAGTTGCTGTTGAGGTGAACACCCGGGTACTTGATGTGAGAATGTGTAGTTTTTACTGTTAATCTCAAGGTTCTTCAATGGGACCTTTATTATTCTCTACTTTGTTAATGACATGCTTTTATGCTGCACAAACTGTAACATACATCTGTCATGACTTGTGGAAGGCGTCTAACCCAAGACATGCAGAATCAACACAGGACTCAGGAGGTAAGAAAGTAAAGTCTTTTATTTTGTAAAATGAGAACCAAAGGAGCACTGGAAATCCAGTGAATGAAGCCGTGAGGCGATAGTTCAGAGTCCTAGCTCAGCGAGCTGCGGGGCAAGTGGTGTGCCGAGGTGAACGAGTGCGGAGACCCAGCCGGGCGGGAGGTGAGGAAGCAGAGAGGGGAGATGCAGGAGCCGTGGAGGAGGATGGGACATGGTATGAAGATCCGTGGTTCTTAGCAGAGTAGGTGAAGGTAGTGGTGATAATTCTAAACTGGAGTAATCATCCGGCTTCTAGTGGTGTCTCCATCCTCCTTTTAAACCCAAACTCCTAATTACTTATTCAGCGCAGCTGGTTCCCCTCCGCTCCTTAATAAAATAATATTTTCCTTTGGGCAAGTTTTCAATATTTTTAACGTACCTTATTTTCCGGACTATAAGTCGCTCCGGAGTATAAGTCGCACCAGCCATAAAATGTATAATGAAGAAGAAAAAAACATATATAAGTCGCATTTTGGGGTAAATTTTATTATTTTTCTTACAAAATCTGAGACCGAGTGTTTCACATTGCAAGACAAGTACCGGTAACAATAACAGAATAACCAACGCGGGCGCAGCAGCGCGCCACGGTCTCCAGTAGAGGATGGCGGTGTTTGAAACCCTCCCAGCGGGACAGGGGAGCTCATTCCTGGGTCCAGCAGCGCACCACAGGCTGCAGCAGGTGATGGCGGGGCAGAGGAGCTGAAACCTGGGTCGGATCCAGTGTGCAACAGGCTCCAGCAGGTGATGGCTGTGTGTTTTTAGGTCCCAGCGGGGCAGGGGAGCTCATTCCTGGTCCAGAGCCAGTCCGCAGCAGCGCGGTATAGCCTACATAATTTGGTATATAAGTCGCTCCGGAGTGTAAGTCGCAGGACCGGCCAGACTATGAAAAAAGTGTGACTTATATTCCGGAAAATACGGTAGTTATTAGTATTCGAGCTAAATTAGCAGCCTAAATACATTTCATATACTTCTAAAGCGTAACACCTGTTTGTATCTTGTACAGCCAACTAGTCTTTATTCTGGACTCAGTACAATTTACCAAAAGTAAAGAGACATTATACAGATGAAGTAAGCACAAGATAACTTACTGGAAGACACAGAATTATCATGAGAACCAGAACAAGACAGCCTGATAACAGTCATGTGAAAATAATAATTAAAAAGTATGTATGTATAATAGAAATAAAAATATATTAGAATTAGTGTAGCTCACTGTGATCCAAACAATAAATCAGCCATAGCTGATTAGTAAATATGACATGAGGTCTGGGAGTTTTTAAGTTTCATTCTTTTATTACATTTTTTTCTTAGATCTGTTTAAAGGTCACCATGGCAGCCTGTGTGTCTCCAACATCAGCTACACAACGCAGCAAGTGTAGGTACCAAGTACCTGTCTTGACCACTTCATGTATGGTTTTGTACTTTTGTGGTCAGTCTGTCAGAATGTGCTGAACAGATTTGCTCTATCAAGAGGAGCCTTAATGTGTACGAGTTTATGTTATTGTAACATGGGTTTGGGTTGTGTATCGCCACATCAGCATGTAAATGCTGAACCAATCTGGAATAAAGAGGGTTGATAGAGGACAAACAAGTAAATAAGAGAGAAACATAAAAACAACTAGGAAACCAACATAACAAACAGCAACCAGCTGCTGCACCTGTGAAGAAACATTTCTAAGAGTCATCAAGAAAACGTGGGATGAACAACTATAAACATGTAAACCATGAACAACAAACATCAACAAGCACGTGTTTGAGCGTGTGCTGGGATGTGAAGTGTGAGACCTCCAAGGATCAGGTGCACGCTGGAACCGCCCCAAGCACCAGGAAACCAGCAGCCAGCACAGAGCACAGAACCAACTCAGACCACCTCCCAGACAGCCGAGCACCTTGCTACAGAGAACTCAGCAAGGCCACATCCAGAACCGGGCTGACACGGGTCATGGGCCACAGGACACAGGAATCACACGGCAACTCCACCTGAAACAGAATCATTAAAATTAGAATCAAATACAACAGTTGTTCAGTAAGACTTAACTGTCATGACTTTGAGACCGACTAAACAGACTTTTAGTCAGACTGAAAAAATGTTGCCAGAAAAAATATTTATGCTGCTGTCATTGAAAAGATATAAATAAAAGTCTCCAAAGGTTATCCTAGGTCAAAGCCCCTTTCAAACACCAGTGTTTACCTGCAGTCACACACCTGGCTTGAATGAGTGAGGCATCTGCATGGTAATTCAAATTGGGTTTGAATGAAGGCAACTGGACTTCTTTGGTTTCATGAATATAGGAGGGTCGATCTTATTGTAGCTGTCTATTGTCGCTTGATAAGCAGAAACTGTCACCTGCCAAACACCTCCTCCCTACCGCTTCATGGTTCGTTTGCATCGTTAGCCTCTATTGTGTTGGAGTCTTTGTGTTGATTAGATGCAGAAAGGTATGATGTCGTGTTACTTTCTTGTAAATATGTATATAGTGTTTCTTCTTCGTTCATGCATGAGTTACAGTTATTACATTTTTTTTCATATTTTTATTTGCAGTATGTACCTAAATGCCCCCCCCACCTTATTCAAATCTAACAAAATTGGTGTCAAACATTTGTGCTGCAATATAATAATAATATATCAATAATATGAAAAAAATGTAATAACTATAACTGTGACACTGAAAAACTAGTTCATGCATTTATTACATCAAGACTGGATTACTGTAATTCATTACTCTCAGGAAGTCCACAGAATGTAGTTAAAAGTCTTCAGCTTGTCCAAAATGCTGCAGCTAGAGTTCTGATGAGAATTAAAAAGAGAGATCATATCTCTCCTGTCCTAGCTTCCCTACATTGGCTACCTGTTAAATTCAGAATAGATTTTAAGATCCTTCTTCTCACATATAAAGCTCTTAATAATCAAGCTCCATCATACGTCAGTGACCTGGTTGTTCCATACGTTCCGAAACAAGCACTTCGCTCTCAGACTGCAGGTTTACTGGTGGTTCCCAGAATATCTAAAAATAGGATGGGAGGCAGATCTTTTAGCTATCAGGCTCCTCTCCTGTGGAACCAGATCACAGCTTTAAGCTGATTCATGCTTCTCCGTTTGCGTCAGTGCGGAGACACGCAACGCCATCATCTGTCATTGCGTAGGGCCCCGGCAGGCACGAAGGTACGTACGGAGTCGAGCCCACTTTTTTAAACATCCGTCCGTCGAGGCGGAGAACGCAACCTTGCGATTGGTCAGGGCACTGCTGTCGTCCACACCGCCACCAGTGCACCCTCAAAAACATAAAGAGAGCCGAGGATAACTAGCGGCAGACATGGAGAAGCTTGAAGAATCCCTGTCGCGAAAAAACTCTAAAATATGAACGTTTAATTCCCCCGTGACTGTAGGAGTGAAAAGATGCACAGCAAGCATTTTATTTGTGGACGGAAATGACTTGAAATGTGGGTTTAGAGGTGGCGAGCGCATGAAGAGGTGGAGGAGAATGAGAGACAAATTTGTCAGTGTTAAAAAGTCTCTTATGTACAAAAAAACACACAATATAAACACACTATCTTGGACCGATACATGACAGGATACCACAGAGCAGCGCTACGCCCTCTGCAGTCCTGGCGGGGAATTGCTTTGCAACACTCCCCAGGAGACGGAGAAGTTTGAGAGCAAAACGCTTCCGTCAATCCGTGCGTGTCTGTCCCTTGTGGAGCTGACGGAGAAGCATGAATCAGGCTTTAGTCCATGAGGCAAACTCCTTGTCTACTTTTAAGAATAGGCTTAAAACATTTTTATTTGATAGGGCCTATGGTTAAAATCTGATGTTAGCCTAAATCTGGACAAGTGGGGGAGTAGAGGGAGGTGGAGTGTACAGTCGGTAAAGACAGCTTGGACTGCTGGAGGATACACTGACCACTTTGCACACTCTACTACTTTCTTCTACAGTCTGCTCTTTAACTGTATTATTTCCTGTTATTTCAGCTGTTAACTTTATTTTCTCTCTAAGTGTTTTTCTCCCCAGAAGAAGCTACAATGATGTTCTGCTGAGCTGTGGTGGCCTCATGGAGGGGGCCATCGTCTAGCACACTGCTGCTAACCACTTAAACATTCTCCCTCTCCTGATAATAACTTTTTACTCTCTTTGACGTTGGATGTGCTACTACTAGTTTACCCGTTTAATTATAGATCCACTAGGATAAATACAATAAAGTTTATCTCTCACCAAATAGAATATTTACTAAGACATCACAATGTAGCCATAGAAACACTACTTGTGTGTGTGTGTGTGTGTGTGTGTGTGTGTGTGTGTGTGTGTGTGTGTGTGTGTGTGTGTGTGTGTGTGTGTGTGTGTGTGTGTGTGTGTGTGTGTGTGTGTGTGTGCGCTCTGTCCTCTCGATCCCCAGTGAGTCGTGGAGGATGGCTGCTTATAGAGCTCCGGGAGTTGACGTCACTTCTCCCGGCATGCAACAGTTCAAATCGAAACGGCGCCATATTGGCAGGTAGAAGCCGGCAGCTGGACTATTTGTTATTGTCAGAAAACTCAAACGGGAAATATGGTAGATTCTTGTTGTGCCCCAGGATGCAGAACAGACGCGGACGACATGAGGAATGAGCCATCTACAGGATTCCCCAAGATCCGGAGCGCCGCAAACGTTGGATCATTGTAATAAAACGCGCTAGTGACCGGGCTAAAATGAAACTGTGGGATCCCGAGAGTAAAGGTTTTCGCTTATGCAGCGACCGCTTCATATCAGGTACTTAAACCAACGTTTCCTCAACTGTGTATGGTATTTATTTTAAATGCTTTTATTATGATTCTTAGTGGGCTTCCTAAACTTATTTTGGCGTGGCTTTTTCTGTCTTATTACTCATAGCAACAAGTAAACGTCACGTAAAACGTTGCCTCGTGAGTTCTGCGTGCTGCCGTTTACGTGTTTTATGATCACAGCAATAAACCGGCTACGCTGTATTTCATTTTTAAGCAATGGTTGATCAATTGTCAGATCACACATAAAAAGCACTTTGGATTGCTATTATCTGTCTCACTGAGACAGCTCAGACAGATCCTGAGACGCTCCTGCCTGACATATTTATTTTATTCACGGAAAAAAAAATCTAACTAGTGATTTCTCTTGGTGTTCAGTTTATACATTCAAACAGCACAGCACTCTATTTAAACTACGTACGTGTAAATCTGTTATTTGTCCATCCATCCATCCATCCATCCATCCATCCATCCATTTTCATCCGCTTATCTGGAGTCGGGTTGCGGGGGCAGTAGCGTCGAGAGGCCCTGACTTCCCTCTCCCAGCCGCCAGAGCCAGCTCCTTCGGGTAAATCCCAAGGGGTTCCCCGGCCAGGTCCGGTAAGAAGTCCGCTCCGACAGCTTCTGGCGTCGGAGCGGGCAGTAGCGTCAAGAGTCCCCGACCTCTCCCCAGCTCCTCCGGCCGGTGGAATCCCAAGGGGTTCCCTGGCCAGGTCCGGTGTAGTCCGCTCCGACAGCTTCTGGCGTTTTTAAAAAGTATCCCAGGGGCACGGTAAGGGTCGGAGATGTTTAATCTATTTAATTTCTGACTATATAAAACGATTTCTTCGGTTTTAAAGTGTGAAGTAAACTCCGACGAAGTAAAATCCAAGCGGATCCCGTTCACGTTCATGGTTACATCCGTGTTTTTTTACTTGTTTTTTCCTGCCAAAATGGCGTCTACTAACTGAGAGTCACGTGGGGTCCGGAGCTCTATACTGAGCCAGGATCCTCTGGAGGTTTCTTCCTGTTAAAAGGGAGTTTTCCTCTCCACCGTCTCTGCATGCTTGCTTAGTATGAGGATTGCTGTAAAGACTCTGGCTCTAGTCAGTGACTTGATGCAACCTGCTGGGTTCCTCATATAGGAACCTTTTTACTGATTGGCTTAATGACCTGACCTGTGTTGGGATGTTTACTGTGTGAAAGGCCTTGAGATGACACTTGTTGTGATTTGGCTCAACGTAAATAAACTTGAATTTAATTGTGTTTTAATTTATTTCCGATACTCTTTAACACGGACAAATTTGTCCCTCATTGTTCTTCTCCTCTTCATGCACTCGCCACCTCTACACCTATGTATCCCATCATTTCCATCCACAAATAGAAAGCTTGCTGTGTATCAGTTTACTCATCCAGTCACGGGTGAATAAAACATTCCTATTCTTTTCCACCAAATATTCTTCAAGCTGCTCCGTGTCTACCACTAGATATTGTTGGCTCTCTTTGTTTTTTGTTTTTTTTGAGGGGGCACTGGCAGTGCTGTTGTTGAATTTAAAGGAAGTGGCATCTTGACCAATCACAAGCTTGCACTTTCCGTCTTGTTTGACAGACGTTTAGAATAGTGGGCTTGACTCTGTTCCTCCCAAGCCCGTTGGAGAGCCCTCGCAACAATGAACAATGGTGTTGTGTGCCTCCACGCCAATGCAGAACCATTTAGGAGACAAGTAAAAAATGAAAGATTATTTACTTTTTCTCATATAACAAGGTCAGATGGTCAAATTTAATGATTTTTAAAGTTATTTAAAACTTGTAAAACCACTTCTACTTACATACTGTAGCTTTAAAGCCACACCACGTCCATATAACTAAACCCTAAGAAGGACTTCATCCACGCGTTCCATGCTCCTGCGGCTGATGCTGTCATTCAGAGCTGATGCAGCGTGACATTAACGCACAATTCCAGTTGGACATTGGAGTCTAATTCTCATACCAGTGGCAAAATTCATATAATCTCAACTATGTACCAGCTACACCATGCACTACTAGTAGTCACTCAGCCCTATCCTGGTTTATATGTGATATAAGCCTCTTTTAAAAACAATGCCGCCAATTTGCTGCAACATCGAGCCAGCATTAGAGAGCCTAAGTTTGATTATAAGTGGTCCAGAATACACAAAAGCATATTGATGTTGCAGAGAAACTTGTAGAGATGCAAGATTCCCCTGATATCTAGATATAGAACAGAACTTCTGATTTCCATCCATTTAAAAACTCTGAAAGGTCACTTTAATGAAACCTTTTTGCATCGTCAATCAGCCATAAATCTAGCGTAACAGACACTTTCTTTGATGCTCTTTAGTGCTTGCAGGTTTGGATTTGCTTGCGTTCATGTCTTTATGATGTAATCCAGTGGATCGAGTTTCAGCGGTCATGCAGCCAGTTTCTCTGCTGTGTAGGCGTTCATGCAGGCTTCCCCACACTCCTTCAGTGGAAGAGGGTTGGTCTTTCTGCAGCACAGGTGTGGTGGAACCCTGGTGTCCCTCGCCACTCCTTCAGGTACAACCTTTCCAAATGTACACAAGATAATTTCATGGGCAGGAACCACGTCACACAATCACTGTGAAAGGCTCAGAGGGGTTCTGCTCATTATTTATAGTATTATTGTCACATATAAGTGTGTATTTTATGGCATACAATCAGTAATCACGTCATATAAATAAGATCAAATTCAATGTGTTTTCATTTTATTGCTAAACTGTTGATATAATTGAACAAATATGTGGAGGAAGTAAGACATCAAAGTGTCCCATAAACTAAAGTTTGCTTTGAGAAAAGGTTCGGAACCTCAGCTGTTTGGGCTAAATTACCCTGAACCCAAAAGCTAAACACGCTGGCATCGGTCCATAAACTCCTCCGTAGTACTCTTGGCATGCAAATGAGTACTTTCATCACAGCTGGCAGGATAAAGGTGTGCTGCTGCACGGGCGGGACAGAGGCAACGTGCCTTGGGCTGGAGGTAACAAGTCCTCTGACAGAACTTGTCCTGTTTGGGTCTGGTGTTTACTCCTGGCATCAGGATGCATCTCACAGCTTTTCTGGTGAGTGTTTCACAGAATCTGAAAATGTTTGGATGAACACTCGATTATTGTGTAGTAGTTCCACAAGTCTGTGTTCACGTATCTGTCCAGGTCTTTCTTGGACTGGTGGGGAAGGTCCGCCCCATGCCCTGTGGTGAAGACTGCTATCATGCAAACCGCCGCGAGACTCAGTACTTCAAACACGTGTCAGACCTGTGGAACTCCTCAGTGGCACCCTGGACCCTGCAGAACCGGTACAAACACTGTAACTTCAGTCAGAGGGGTTACCGTCACTGTTGGTGAAAACGTTGGGGTGCCTTGGCCCTGGACTCGTGAGACTTTGGACTAAATTTCCTGTGTTTTTGTTTCAGCCCTAATGTTGGAGGTCAATACGGATCCATCCAAGAAGCTGTGTGCACCACCTGCCAGATAGAGAACATGATCGCCAAGCCAATCAAAGTCCAGATTTCTGTCCTCAGGAGAATAGCCGACGGGACAGATCACATCTGGTGCCGGTGTCCCACAGAGGTGACTGTGGGATGCACATGTGTCAGGAAGCAGTGACGCCTGGACATCGTTCATTTTCAGCCTTCAGCTACTTGTTCTTTATTTTTCAGCTTTTGTTTCATTACAGAAGGAATGTATAATATATAATATTGTGATCTATGATTAATAATACCCAGTTGAAAACCTTTTGTAGAAACTATATGAGAACTTCTATTCATGTCCGTGACATGGGACATGCTTATTACATGTTTGCACATGCATTAACATTAAATAAATAGCTGATTTTTTGGCAGTGAACACTTTTAGAAAAATATGGTTTTTACTGAGAAGAATATGGGGAGAAAAATGCCTCAAAAGGTCTGTGTGTGTGAATCAAAATGTGTGTGTGTGTTGTAACAGAATGAAATGACTGTTTTCCCCCTCTCCTCTGACACAGGACTAGTCTGCATGAGATATGGTCTCAAGGTCTCATGCATTTGCTTCTAACCTGCTTATTTTCAGCTCAACAGAAGAATGAAGAATGAACTCTTTTCTTTTAATTAATCAAAGAACTCTATTTTAATGAAGCTAATCCAACCAAGTGTTAGTCAAAAAATAAGATGTGACCGATCTGTGAAATGAAAATATTAATTACTTTATAATAATCCTATAGAATATAAAGGTACTATGACTTTAAATGTTCCAACAGGACTGATCTCACGTAGTGTTAAAAGACACGACACATTACTTTCACTGATCCAATCAGAATCTGACAGATCTGACGGAGGCGTGGTTTGATGGTGTTTGGTAACTCTTCAACTTTTCATTCGACCTTAAACCATAACATCCGAAGTATAAAACTATGCCACGTCATCTCTAACGCCAGTTCAAAGTGTTCTAGAGAAAGTGTCGGAGTGGCCAATCCGTAACTTTCCTCTTTAACCAAAAGAACCAACGACAAGCTGGATTATCCGTTGCAATTCCAACTGCTGCAACAGTTCCTTTCAAAATAAAAGCTGAACCATCAAGACCCAGGCTCGGGTCTCACCAGACGCCAACAAATTGTCGCGACCCGGAAGTATCTCAAGACGGGTGGTCGGCTGCCGTGGCTTCTTCTACAGGCTCCGGCTCTATAAGTTCAAGCTGGACCTTTACACCTCCTGATCTAGACAGGGACTTCCGCTCAGGGTATGTAGACCGGCAAATGGTGTCGAATGTGTTTATGGACCTCCTAACCAAAGCTTAACGCGAAGACATCACCTTCAGTTTCCATCAGAACTAATCGCTTCTTCGGATTTGCTGGTTCTGAGCAACATTACACGTCATCCCATTCACCGTCTCATCCACCTTAGTTACACCGTACATGTAGTGTTTAAAGCCAGTCTAGTTTAATTTGTTAGTAATAAAATTCTTAACTTTTAAACTTGACTCTCTCTCTTCTGTTGTCTCTGAGTGAGTACGAGCTGTTATCTAATCCCTACATTAAAAAGTTCCAATTTTCTGGTTTAAATAAACTCACAGATCCGTAAGGTTGATTTCATATTTCCTATGGAATCCTACACCTTATGGCTTATTAAATAACATGTAATTTAAATCATTACAGTGTGTAACAAAAGATTTGTGTGTGTGTAACTCTTGATCTGTAACTCGTGTTGTCTGACTGATTTGTGCGTACATGGTGTGTTTGAATGCTGGGTGGAAACTGGGAAATTTGAATTTCCTTTGGAATTAGTCTAAATTTGTGTTGAAGGGACAAATTTGTTTTTCTGTGGAAAAATAGAATATCTCAGGATCCTGTAGTTATAAAAAATAAACCTACATTTAATTTTCAATCATCTAAAATGGTTGTGTTTTGTAAAACGATTTATGTACAAGTTTCTAATCATCACTTTCAAAACACACGTCTCAGTCCACAGTTACTAAACTCAAGTCCACTCAAATCTAGCTTCCTTTCCAAAAATCAAAAGGCAAGCTTTGTCTTGTCAGCCAGTCATGTGTCTCAAACATGAAATCCTGCTGTAATTGCGAATGTAAGTTCTTTATTTACATGAGTTTAATTCCTCTAAAAAAATACTGCCACCTAGTCAATTCAATTCAATTCTAGTTTATTTATAAAGCGCCAAATCACGACAAGAGTCAGGTCATTAAGCCAATCAGAAATAACGTTTCCTATATAAGGAACCCAGCAAATTGCATCAAGTCACTGACTAGTGTCAGTGACTTGATGCAATCCTCATACTAAGCAAGCATTTAGAAATTGTGGAGAGGAAAACTCCCTTTTAACAGGAAGAAACCTCCAGAGAATCCTGGCTCAGTATAAGCAGCCATCCTCCACGACTCACTGGGGATGGAGAAGACAGATCACACACACACACACACACACACACACACACACACACACACACACACACACACACACACACACACACACACACACACACACACACACACACACACACACACACACACACACACACACTCGCAAACACGGAGAAAGCCCATCGTCGCAAGAAGGGCCTGTGCGCCTATTGTGGCTCTGCCGGTCACAGCCTGCCCCAGTGTCCTGCTAGGCCAAAAAAAGATTGGGCCAGGTGAGGGAGCATTCTACCTGGCTCATCGCTTACCAACTCCCCGGCCCACAAGTTCCTACTGTCCGTCACCTTACAAATGGACCCAGAGACTGCCACACTCAAGGCCCAACTGGATTCAGGAGCCACGAACCACTTCATGGACCAAAACTTAGCCACTCTTTTACGGATTCCTACAACTAAACTGGATCACCCATTCTTTGTCATCTTGGTTGATGGGCTGCCGCTCAAACCATTCCCCATACGCCACTGTACCCTGCCTCTTCACGAGTGTGGACAACCATCGAGAGACCATTCAGTTCCTCCTCGTGTCGGCCCCTATAACGCCGCTCATTCTGGGTCTCCCCTTGCTGTCTCTTCATGACTCCAACATTTCTTGGTCCACCGGTCGGCTCCTAGGATGGGGACCTAACTGCTCTTTTCACCAGCCATTACCCAACACACCTCCGACCACTCTTTCTACACCAGTTTCTGGTGCCATTCCCCCTCCCTATCGGGACCTGGCGGCCGTGTTTGACACAGGGAGAGCAGGAGCCCTTCCACCCCGACGACCATATGACACGGAAATAAAGCACCTACCAGGCACTACCCCTCCCAGGGGCCATTTTCTCTCTCTCCGTCCGAAAGCAGGGCTATGGATGAATATACCACCGAGGCCCTACATCAAGGATTTATCTGCCCTTCCACCTCTCCGGAGGCTGCAGGTTTTTTATTTATTTTTTGTTAAGAAGGATGGGGGCCTGCATCCTTGCATTGATAATTGAGGGCTCAACCAGATCATGGGCACCCCCTTCCTCTAATGAACACGGCCCTGGACCATATATATATAGTGTACCGTAGATTGCTGGAAGGAGATTCATATATATATATATATATATATATATATATATATATATATATATATATATATATATATATATATATATATATATATATATATATATATATATATATATATATATATATATATATATATATATACATACATACATGCATCTTGGCCAGGACTAACTTGAAAATTAGGTTTTTAATCTCAACGGGACCTTTCTGGTTAAATAAAGCATGATTAAATAAAAACTATGTCGATGTTATAAATTCATTTAAAACGTCAGTTTAAACCAGCAGATGGCGACAAAGAGCTTCCGGTGTTCTGGCGGTGTTTTCTTTGCTTCCGGGTCGGGAGTCATTCCTTTCCTGTCGGCCATTAATCGTGAGCGGTGGGTCTCCTTTTAGATCTCAGGTTTAAATGTGTACAAAGTTGATTTGTTTCATAATTTGTTGCTTTCTTTTCTCTCCGTTTGTTAAAGTCAAGACAGCCGTTATTGGTAGCTCTTTTACGGAGCTCGCTAAAAGCTGCGGTGAAGCTACTTTAGCTTAGCGGCTGATCGGCCACATGGTGCCCGCTGCCGTCGCTGCTCAGCGGCTCTGATGTCACTAGCAGCCACCGATGCTCGTAGTTCGAGTTCTTTATACCGGCTGTTAGCTGGGTTGTTGTTCATCTTCTCTCTGTTCCTCAGGTTTTAGGCGACCTCCTGTTCAACCTTCATCATGCAGAACGACGCTGGAGAGTTTGTGGATCTTTACGTTCCGCGCAAATGGTGAGGAGTCCCGAGGCTCAGCATCTGGCCTTCAGAAGGACCTCCAGTAGTTTGATTTAGATGTCCTCACTGATGGATCTGTTGTTGCAGCTCTGCCAGTAACCGGATCATCGGAGCCAAAGACCACGCTTCCATCCAGCTCAACATCGCCGAGGTAAAAAGAGCTGGTTGGGTCCAGCTGTAGAAAGAGAAAGCATTTGTCCTCTAAGGTTTACTCGGTGTGTTAAAACCACGGCTTTGCTCCTGATCTCAGTCCAAGTTGCTTGGTTTGTGATTATCTTTCACTACGGAGTCCTGTTCTGATGAGAGGTGGTGAGACGAACCACGCATAGGGAGAACACCCGTTTGTGCTCACTAAAGACGGCTCATGTAGGAGGTGGTAAAGTGTGAGTAAAATAAAATAAGTGAAACAAATGCAACCACAGGAAGTTACCCAGTGTGATCTACAGCTGATAGCTGGGATCTTTTCCTGTCCGTAGGAAATTCCTGATCCAGTTCTATGATCTCACTCTGAACTTAAAGGAGACACTTATTCTTTTAAAGTCTTCCTTTTACATCTAAATCATTCAGAGCAACAGAAACGTGGGGAGAGTTGTCCAGCCAGCTGTTTCAGGGCTGCCAACTCATGCATTGAGCGTGAGACACGCATCATATTCACGAGCTGTCACGGCCAACAGAGGGACAACAACCTAGCACACACACACACACACACACACGGGATGTTGCTAGCTTGTTCCGTGTTTCTATTCAAAAATGTAAAAAAAATAAACCTCATGAAAACACAATTAAAATAATCTATTTTAAGATCTTGTGTGTGTGTATATATATATATATATATATATATATATATATATATATATATATATATATATATATATATATATATATATATATATATATATATATATATATATATATATATATATAAATGGATCTTATTTTATATTGGGTGTCTTAATGTCTGAAAATGGATAAAAAGCAGTTGCATTTTAATTTTAAGATTTGAGATTCTAGTCACAAAGTACAATTCTGCAAATGTTCTTTAATGTGATCATTATAATTCTAATCAGGGCCCGAAATTAAAATTTTTTACTCACCGGCCAAGTTGGCTGGTAGATGATGAAAATCTACCGGCCAAGCATATTTTTTACCGGCCAAAATCCTAAATGATTTAGATCTGCCTAAAGCATGTTATTCTATATTATGTTGATTCCAAACAGAGTGACAAAATAATTAAAACATCAATTAATAAGGAAAACAACTCTTTTGTCAATTTTACTATTTATTTATTTTTAGAGATGTTTTTATGAACTCTTTCATTGAAATCTAGTCAGACTCCTTGTTTTCTCTGTCCATGAAGTCTGGCCTCCTGCTTCTGACACCGTCTTTGTGCCAAAGCATTACAGCCTCATTTGGGTCATAGTCCTTGATCTCTGGAGAACACAGCTGCACCATGAGAATATCTGAAAGTGTGTCAGGGTAGGGTTGTCACGGTAACCGGTGTAGCGGCAAACCCCGGTAAAAATGTAGACAATAATAATAACCGTCTTGTTTTTAAAATATAAATATATTATCTCGGTGGATTACCGTGGCTGCGGTGTAGGTGCGGTGACCCTTACCAGCCACCGTATCATCTGGAAGTTGCCGGCGGCACATGCGCACTTTGTTGTTTACGACCAAAACTTTCTTTAAGCTAAAGCTGAAATAATGGCCAGAGGAGACGGCACTCGGGACATTTATTATCCCTCAAAGAAGACAAAGACGGAAGTACGGGCATTTATTGGATATTTGAAGAATGCCGAGGGACAGTTGTCTGTGAAAGGCAGCAACGCTACGTGGCCATCATAATGTAGCCATTGTCTCACGACTCCGCCGTCTCCAGTTCGCCACTTTTCACAAAATCTTCTGGTTGCCACTGGTCCTGGTGGGTTTTCTTCCAGTTCGACGAGTTTTCCTTTGGAAGGCTGGCTGACTCCAGTTAAAAACCGCCACATTTCACCGCTAGTTTTAACACGAAGCTAACTGCTAACTTGATAAACTGATTGAATGGGATAGGTGGAAATGACGTTGGATGTGGCGTTCACGTTTCGTGTACGTTTGTGTACGCTGCATGCAGGCGGGAGGAGTATCAGAAATCCGTGGAAGATGACTGATAAACATAACTAATTTGGTGCAAACATTTACTCGCCAGGTGGCAGGTAGAGCTCAAAAATTTACTCGCCAATTGGAGCAATTTGCAGAATATCAGCCTGAATACCACCTACTCTTCTTACACACACACACACACTTGATACCATTTCCAGAATACTGCACATGCTATGGCCATAAGTTTGCTTCATGGTGCTGAGCCAGAATATTTTCCTCATTATTCATTTCTAGTCTAATAACACACTGATTGATCTTTTCTTGATTGTTAGTGATGAATGTGAAAAACCACTTAATGTATTTATTTGCTATCACCACAGTCTATTTATACGATGTTAGGAGGTCAAGAGGTATGAAAAGATTTAGTTAGTTTTCCAAATTTGTTGTTGCAGCTGTTGGTTTCCAATTCTTCTGGTTTGTGGATGTGCTGCTGTTGCTAGGTAACAGAACTCTAAGCAGCACCAGGTTTGACCTGTAATCAGCTT
The DNA here is from genome assembly GCA_006942095.1 of Nothobranchius kuhntae. Taxonomy (NCBI): domain Eukaryota; kingdom Metazoa; phylum Chordata; class Actinopteri; order Cyprinodontiformes; family Nothobranchiidae; genus Nothobranchius; species Nothobranchius kuhntae. The sequence goes on from SSNQ01034233.1 coordinate 68,933, forward strand.
CAGGTTTCCACAGGCTGAGAAGTGTTAGTTGTCCCTACCCACAGTGCTCTTGTCTCTTTCAGGTTGACAAGGTGACTGGTCGCTTCAACGGTCAGTTCAAGACTTATGCCATTTGTGGTCCCATCCGTAGAATGGTAAGTACACTAGTGGCCTAGTGGTCGAGTGTCCTGAGACTGGGAAAGCAGGGTTCCAGTTCTGGTCGGGTCATACCCAATGCCTCCCTGCTTGACGCTCAGCATTAAGGGGTTGGATCTGGGTGTTAAACCACCAAGTGGTTCCCGAGCGCGGCTTGTCTGCAGCTCATCGCTCCCCCAGGAGACGGGTCAAATGTGAAGAACAAATTTATCAGTGTGTGTCAACTATTGGGACTTAAATGAGGATGAAAGGCTGTTCTTGCTGCCTTCGGTTGGGATTACGGGAAATTCTCATTAAATCTGACTGGAAAATCACTGGGTGCCTGGAAAAGATCACAGTATGTAGCAGATACTGACTTTGAAAGGCCGTGTCTGGTCAGAATTATAAAGCATTAAAACAATAACAATAAAGTTTTAAGTATCAGGCGTGACGTTAAAAGCAGACGCTTTGATGCTCCACCTGAGAGTAACTCTGTAAGGCTTGTCACCAGCATTCAGACACCAGTTCTGTTTGCTTCACAGCCAGACAGGACACGAGGAAAAATAAATAAAAACATTTGTTTTCACAATCTCAGATTAGATAAAATTCCTCCCGTTCTTATGTTCCTCAACAATGGCAGACCTATACATGGATTTAAGGAGAAGGTGTCATCTTGATTCAAAAATCCAGCGTTGACGGAATACTACCTCAGCATGGCGGCTGGTGTGACGCAGTATTCACGTATTTCCAGTAACAAAAACTAGAACATTCTATCCTAAGTTAGACTTTTTACGATATGCATCTTTAAAACCCTAGATTTATTTTTTTGACAATGTTTTAAGATGATTTTATTTCTTTGTGACGTTTGGCTCTCTATAGTCATGGTTATAGACCCGCTGCAGGTTGTTTACATCCAGGTAACTGAGCACATCCACACAAGCTGGAGGGCAGGAACCTCGTCTCCAGCTGTGATCCACAGCTGCATTTCCATGATTTAAGCCAACAAACTGAAAGTGTTGGTCCTGCTGGCTCCTCGTCCCTGCAGTTGTGCATAATTATATAATAAAGTACACAAGTCAGATGGCAGTAACCTGTTTGTTTCTGGACATGTGAAGCACATATTTATATTATTTATTCTGTCACAAGACCTTGTCACAATGTGGGTGGTTTAAAGTCCCAAAGTCATCACTCATTGGTGAAATTCATCTCCACATGTGACCCATTCCCATGGAGGGAAGCAGTAAGCTGCAGCACTTAAAAGCTATTTGGTGGTTTAACCCCCCAATCGAACCCGTCAAAGCAGGGGGCATTGGGTCCCGTTTTTAAAGTCTTTGGTATGACCCGACCGGGAATCGAACCCTGATCTCCCAGTCCCAGGGCGGATACCCCACCACTAAAACTGGCCATGAACTGCTGCCTTCAGAGTACCGCATTTTCACGACCATAGGGCGCAGCTTCAGTTACGGGTGTCTTTTTGGTATTTAACACATACAAAAGGTGCGCCGGGTTATAGGGCGTGGGCGTGGGCACGGTAAAACGTACCGGTAAAACATTTGTGCACGCTCGGGACTCGGAACATATCAGTGCAAACCAGACATTGTGAAAAGTATAAACAGCCAAAAGCATGCTTCACTTTACTGGTCTAGTCCTGGTTCACACCTGGGTTAGAGCGCACGTGCACTTCCTCATTGCGTGCACTGACGGCTCGTGCTCTTCTAATGGGCTCGACACACGGGAGGCAACTTCGCCTCTCCGTTCATTTTCAATGAGACACGCACGACAAAGCGATAATCACGTGTCTCCCTCCTACTAAAGCCGGCGTACACCGGGAGCGCTGCAGGAGGACACACAGGGATTTATGGGGTTGGATGAGGAAAACGAAATAAAGAAAGTAAATCTGTGTTTTGTGATCGGTTTAATTTGACATGAACACGACAAACACGCTTTCTTGACAATCTTTGTGAGTAAAAAACGTGTAGAAATAAAAACGAACAGCGTGTGTTTTTAGGGAAATAGCGGGCGAGCGGTGTTGATGCAGGATTGCGCATGCGCCGTGAGCGGTTCTGATACTTTTTGGGTCGCAGCTGCTCGCAGCGCCGCTTCAAGCGCTGATGCGCTGTGTTGAAGTTCAGAATGTGTTTACCGGTAGTTGTTGGATTTAACCACATAAACTTTCCACATGAACAAAATCATATGTGTGTTATTAACAGGCCTAAGAAAATCGTGTGATTTGAGTTGTTTTATTAACCCTCGGGGGTCCGTGGACGCGTATCCGCGCCTTTAGATCAGGTCTGATTTGGGACGCTGTAGCAGCTAGACTCCGCCTCCCTGAGTTTCGGTTTCAATTCAGCTTTAAAAAGGAGATTATAAACTACACCCCAGTTTTTACATATTGTTAACAGGCAACGTAAAAGCGGAGTTAAACTAAACTAAGAAACGACCTATTTTTAGACAATCTGATAACTTGTCAAACAGCAGTTTAGTAATCCGTGAGAGGGAACGTGCTTGTGAACATAAAGACCCACAAAAACATGAGATCCTGTTGCTGTTGGTGGACGTCTCACATACTCAGCTGATAAAAAGCATCATCATGTAGCTGAGAGAGAGAGGAAGGCTGCACGAGGAACGAGATGTGCGCAACAAGGAGCCGCTTGGCGGGGAATGGAGTGGCGCGACCGGAGTAACAAACAATTAGACAGATATTGATGGTAAACTTCATATTTTGGAGCGATCCAGACAGATATGTTGTCGCTGCAGTTTAGTAGGCTGTTATTAGGCTTATATAAAGGATGATGAGAAGGATAAATGTCCACCAGGCGGTTCAGATGGCACGGCTGTTTTTTGAACTGGAAGCAGAGGAAGTGGGCGGAGACTCACAGCCGGAGTCTGAGGCAAACAGCAAGGACGTTGATGACGATGTGGCAGATCCACAGGTCTGTCTTCGCTCACGTCCGCACGTTCACGCCACGCCCCTTGTCTTCTACTACGTTCGCGTCTCACAACAACACAATAGACGCACCGCACCATAGGGCACGGCGTACATTTTGGAGAAAATGTAAGACTTGTAGGTGCGCCTTATGGTCGTGAAAATACGGTACTTAATCAGCTGAAACCTGTAAAATGTATCTTACTGTCCTTCTTTGGTCTACTTGTGTACCCTACAGCTCTACGTGTGTTAACCATGCTGATAGATTTTATTTAGCTACTATTTCACCGTTTATAGACAACTAACAGATTAACACCACTGTGTTGTCCTCCAGCCTGGGGCGGGGGTGTGGGGGAGTGATGTCACGCTGCAGTGGGTCTAGACAGAACTAACCCTGACCCGTTGTGGTTCTTCTCCTACAGGGTGAGTCGGATGACTCCATCCTTAGGCTGGCCAAGAACGACACCATCGTTGCTAAGTAGGTATCTGTAGCCATCACACCTCTGTTTTTTATCTGGTTTGGTTCAGCTGCTGGTGTTGTTTAACCAGGACACGACAGGCAGATCTGAGAATGGTTCTGTTTTAGCTCCTCTGTCCTTAGAACCTCGGGTCATGGTTGTTTTAGCTCGTAATGATGAATGTTTGAGTTTAAACGTTGACCAGAGGAAATGATCCGGTTCTTTTTTCTGTTGATTGGTTCTGCATCTGGTTACTGACCCATCCATGTTTGTTTGTGTTGACAGAAACTTCTGAGAGTCCAGCTGGAGGTGTGTGTGTGTGTTTGTTAAATAAAACAAATGGACAAACCTGAACTTGTTGTGTTTATTAACCAATGAACTGGGCGGGCTGTCTGGATCAGCTGTTGGAAACGTTCTGGATCGGTCTATCCGCTACCCCGGGTAGCTACTTGGATTTCAGATGTTACTTATCTGGACGTTGGTCAAGTCTCAGAGGCACGAAGAACCGAAGCCTGTCGTGTTCATTTGAACAAAGTTGTTAATGTGGATAAACTGAATTCAACGCGGCTAAATAAAAACATGATTTTCAGTTATAAACATAAATTTTTATAGCAATGCTAAATGAAAGCCGGACTAAAAAGCAGCAAACAATCAGTACTACTTATAAATATTAGTACTTCAACAGTTTTCAGGTTCAGTATTATTGTGGTTCTAGCAACAGAAATGAGCGATCTGGTTAAATGTACAAAATAAGGTAGAACTGTAGAAACTTGGGGTGAACTATATACACTGGTATTTTACCCTAGTTGGACTATTTTGCTTTTGGTCCACAAGTGGGCTAAATGGATTTAGCATTTAAACACATTTAGCTTTACAAAATGTTGATCCATTTCAGCAATATTACTACCAAAAAACAGTTGCAAAGGTCTGATCAAGATAAATAAATAAACCCATAACTCAGCAGTTTCTGACATGTTTATCAGATGCTTACTGTGCCTTGGTGCAAGTAGATATAATTCATTTAAAAGATTATATTTTTAGTTTTTGTGACTGAATACAGCTCGACTGACAGTTTAGACATGTTAAACAGCAGTGTGTGAGCTAAAGTAGAGGAAACCTGTTTTAGGTGTTGCATTGCAAGTAGGGGAAAGGTGGTATTGTCAGACATTTTTTGCATAATTAGAATATCATATGTTTCAAAACATATCACAATTTAATAATATTGGAATATTGCCCAGCCTTAGTTGCAATAACTTACTGTAGCAGCTCAAAAAGTCCGGTTAAATCATTTCCAATAAAAAGTATGAAACCAGATTTCTGCTGCTGAGAACGTCCATCATGTCCTTCACTCACTGGTTTGCAGTGGCGGCTGGCCAGTAGAGGGCGATAGGGCGCCGCCCTCCCAGTTTCCCCTGTGTTTTTAATTTTTATTTAAAAAAATAAATAAAATTAACAATAATCACATATTCTAAGTTAATTGTGTGTTTTGTAACTAAAATAAATCATATATATATATATATATATATATATATATCTATATTGGTCTCTGCTGAGCGGTGGAGGCTGTGTGCTGTTTTTCAATCGCCCAAACAGGACGAGACCAGTCGTCCAATTGCTGACAAGAAAATCAAAGGGTAGGAATGGGAATGTATCCAATCAGCGTCGACGTTGTTTCAGAACGTTTCAGAAGCATGATGGGCGATGGAGCTACCGCCAAGGCTTTCGTTGGTGTTCGGTAGAACTCGGAGAGTCTCGACTCCAGCACGTTTTTGGTCGTGACTCGTGACGCACATGGAGCAGACGCAGACATGGACGCCAGTGAGCCTACAACATGGATACCGGATCTCAGCAGCCACTGAATTCAGTTCGGTCTCTTCTCCAGTATCCGTTCGAGAGAACTATGGTGGAAAAACTTAATGTCAAAGAGCTTGGACCAGATCAGCCCGACGTAAAGATAAGCCAGCAGGAGGAGGAGAAGAGTAAACTACACACACGACGCTTCTCCCAAAATTGGTACACCAGGAAGCAGTGGCTAGCTGGATGCAATCACGCTAATGCGTTATTTTGCTTTCTGTGTTTGTTATTCAAAACGGCTGGGATCCACAGAAGGTGGATGTGGAACTTGTGTCTCATTGGGGACTCCATTCATTCTCTGACTGAGGAATGCAGCGCATCAGTGCAGCAGCCAACAAAGAAACGGAGGACGTTTGGACAGGGAGAACAGCAGCTGGGTGCAGAGGTAAGCTGTACATTACATTTCTGTAAACAAGACAATCAGAATCAGAAATCCTTGGTTGTCCCACAAACCGGGACATTTGTTTAATAACATGTTTAATGTGCAACAACTGTAAAAACTCATTTCAACACACATACTTATTATACATATTTAATCATGTAAATGTGTATTTCAAGTAAATTTGTACATACATCAATCTGATTCCATTTTGCTTGTTACACTTCTGCTGCAGCAAACAAATTTCCCAGCTTTTGGGACAATAAAACATTTCTGATTTGTCCCAAAAAGTGGGAAATATGACATTTGTAAGAGGATACTGATGACATTATTTCCTATGAAAGTGTTTCCACTTTCCATAAGTCCTAACAGTGTAAATTTCTGGCATTTTGTCTAAGTGGTGTTTACTACCATTACTGTAACAGTGACCTGCTCATAATTTTTCGTGTTCACTCAAATGTTGACATTAAACAAAATGTTTTTATTACTTGCCTCTTGCATTGCCTATTTACCATTTATGGTCATGTTATTTTATGTGCAATTTAATGCAGTATTTTTCAACCTTGGTCCGCAAGGCAGCGTGCCAACAGTAAGACTCACCTGGATTAATCAGTTTGTCCAATGATGTAAGACAGGAAATAAAAGAGCTGTGCTTAATTCAGGAAATAGTGAAGTTGTGCACAAAGCTCAGAAAGCACAAGTTCGTTTAAAAAAAAATAGCACAGCCCCACCAAAAATATTTTTCACCAGCCGCCACTGGTGACTGGTTAGTGCACGTGACTTTCACCCGGGGATCTGGGAATCGAATCCCGATTGGACCATTTTTTTATATCCACCACAGATCTCGCTGAAGAACTCACAACATTGACGGCTTCAGCAACGCTGTGCCACTCCGTGGATTTTCTCTTATTTGTTTTGCAAAAGCACTTCCTTTCATTTCTCCACCTCACCCACAAGTACCTCAACTTCTGCTTCTGTGAAATAGCGCTTCTTCCTTGATCTGCCTTGATCTACGGTCGCCATGTCAACAGCCGGCTTATGTATACGCATGAGATCCACAAGGCACTTTGCCTTTGACTATTTATGGCAGTAAGTGGGCGTGGTGAGGGCAGGATGTGACTAAAAAGCAGCTGAGAACCTGTCTAGATAGTTTCTGATTTATGAAGCGGAGATTGTGTGCAGCTGTGCGTACTCCATGTTTGATAGATCACACACACCTACTAGGCATAAGTACATTTTTTTTGCTGAGCTTAAGTACGGTTTTAGCAAGGATTCTACGCTGTGTTTTATAAATGAGACCCCAGAACTTTACACCGTTGGGTCGAGAAAATTTCCTTAAAGACTGACGGAAAACAAAAGGAAGTAAAACACATCAAGAAAAATCTCTAAAGTTGCAGAAACCCTAACTGGGCCTTTGTGAAATCTACAAAGAAGTCTGAAAAAGCATCCAAAGCAACAACCAGCAAATAAAAGAACAACAGGCACTAAGGCACCATCATCACATACGTGGCAGGACTTTCAGAGAAACTTAGAAGAATCTTCTCCAAACACAACATCCTGGTAAACTTTAAACCCAACAACACCCTCAGACAGAAACTGGTCCATCCAAAAGACAAAACACCCAAAGATGGAGAGGCAGGGTACCCACAGTAGTTCCAGCTTGTTAAATAACAACGGATAGCTACAGCTTATAAGCCTGACTCTTCCATATTCCAGTCAGAATTTACCAAACTCCTCAGATGAGAAGCAAATCTTCTTCAAAATGACAACAGTGTCCACATTTATGCACCTGCCAATCTTTGTTTAAACAGTTGTTGCACACTTTCTGTAAATCCTATAAACTTCGTTTCACGTTTCAAATATCACTGTGTGTCTACTTTATGATATATTTAACTGGCATTTTTTATCGTAACAACCAACGATTTATACAGGAAAATCATGAAGATTAATAAGCCTGCAAACGTTCACATCTCTCTGTATATGTGTGTTTATATATATATATACTTACAAATAAAATCTAAAGAAATGTTTTAATATATCATAAAGTATAGCATGTTCTGGACCAAACATCACTCCAACCTTCATCGATCTCATCATGTTTACATATCTGTAGAGGTTTGGGGCAGCACTTATAAATGTCCTTTATGTATATTAGAAAACACCAGTTACTGGTTACTGAGCTCACACAAACCAACTGTTTATAATATTAAACATTTTACTTCACATATGTGCGTGGTCATAATGTTATGGCTGATTTTGACTTTGAGCCAACAGAGGGCAGTGTTCGACTAAAAATGTAATCTTCCTGAATGTTAAAGTTGTTAGGTTTGAAAACAGAAACAAATTAACGCTGGTCTGTGGAGTATAATAATAATAATAATAATAATAATAATAATAATAATAATAATAATAATATAGGAGAGAGTATTATAAGGAGAGATACTGCAGAACTTTCCTTCCTGCCGCTGTTAGACTCTATAATGGTCACTGCTAATATGGAACCCACGATTAATATCATCACCGACATATGCAATATTACTACTACTGTCATTATTATGTGTAATAATTATCTTGATTATCTTAGTTTACAATTATACTCTTGTGTGATATATTCTGTGTGCTACTGCTGTTATCCTCTGTCCTTGAGCTGTTGCAGTAATGCAGTTTCCCCACTTAGGGACAAATAAAGGTCTTCTTCTTCTTCTATTTATTTATTTATTTATTTATTTATTTATTTATTTATTTATTTATTTATTTATTTATTTATTTATTTAATTAATTATTGTCATTATTATTATTATTATTACATCACCTGATATTACAGTCTGTTCTTGGGCTGAGGAGAAGCTATGGCTTCAGTCTTAACGTTGTTCTACACATTCAGAGAAAACATTTCCACTCACACCAGCAGAGGTAAAGTGAAATTGGATTCTGTGTGTTCACTAATGAAACACAACACAAGTGCTTTCTGGCTTGTTAGTGGTGATCAGATCTCACTAGTGGAGGACGTGGGTGTTTTAACTTACGAGGAGGTTAAACACCCCCACTTTTCCCACAGTTTAGCTCAAAAACGTTACTATCCGTCCAGTTGCTCTGTGTTTCTCTCGCTGTGGTTGTGTTTTTGCTCTTGTGTTGGGTGACGGTGGCACAGGAGTTACGTGCTCGCCTCATAATTGGAAGGTTGCAAGTTCGAGCCCCACTCAGTCTGTCACTGTTGTTGTGTCCTTGGGCAAGACACTTAACCCCCCTTGCCTGCTGGTGATATTCCAATGGACTTGTAGTACCTGTGTGTGGCAGACTCGTCTCTGTCAGTCTACCCAAGGGCAGCTGCGGCTACAATGTAGCTCATCACCACCAGTGTGTGAGTATGTGTGTGGGTGAATTGTGTTGTACAGCGCCTTGGAGGGTCCCTGGACTCTAGAAGGCACTATATCAAAAACAGGCCATTAACCATTTTTACCATTTGCCCTCTCCCCTTCCCTCTCCTGTTACTAAGTGATACCCGCACCTCTGAGCATCGGTGTTACGTCAGCATTCCACCTGGTTCCGTTGTTGAAACGTGTTTCCCCACTGCACGTGTCACCCAAGCGGCAAAAACATGTGTGCTTGTTACACTCTCGCTCCAACGGTGCTCTCTGGTTTTGGTTTTATAGGAGCCACAGATCTAAGTTGCGTGTTTGTTTATGAAAACTTTGTAGACCATAGTCACATTAATAAGTGCCAACGTAGTCAAGCTCTGGTGTCACAATGAATCTGGTGTCTCGCTAAAATTAACGTGATGAGCAGCTCCTAACTGAGACGGCGTGCAGAACCAGGACCCAGTGGGCCTGTCTGAGGTCGGTGTCGCCTTTTTTTTCTCCACCTGTTGCTGATGAGAGGATTTCTCCTGTCAGTGTGGTAGGAACAAGAGAGCTGCTGCCAAGCCTATGCCCAGACTGTAGTGACCTGCTATTTATAATTCTATAATTAATATTAAGTGAATGCACTAAACCCAAAGATGATAAAAAAATAATATTAGAGACACTTGCAGCATGGCCCAGCTCAAACTTGCTACGCCACTGTCAGTTAGAGAAAATCTGACACGGTCCATTTATTCAGGTATACTGGGATTATGGATCCACCTGGGACATGAACCAGGATGTAAATGTGCTCCCTCAGGTTTCATCTAAACTCAGTTAAACTGATGTTAGAGACGGTGCAATTTAACCATGAATTTGTTTTATAACAGCATGGTGTAGCTCTAAGGAAACAGATGGAGGGCCCTGAAGCTTAGCTAAAACAGGAGAGAGAGAGTAGGAACATTGTGAGGGAACATGGAGGAGGAGGTGTCTTTACCTCCGCATAAAGCTGCCATCACCACACACACACGCCCAGCTGCAGGATTGTCATCACCTCTCCTCGGTTCCTGCTTTTTCATTAAAGTCCTTGTTGGGTTGTTCCAGAGAGGGACAGCATTGGAATTAAAATAAACACACACACACACACACACACACACACACACACACACACACACACACACACACACACACACACACACACACACACACACCAGACACCTACAACTTTTATTGATCTTTTTAATTGTGTTTATTTATTTGTTTGTTATTTTTATGTAAACAAAAAGGTCCCATTGAGATTAAGATTAAGAAGCCATGGTAACCGACCACCCGTCTTGAGATACTTCCGGGTCACGACAATTTGTTGGCGTCTGGTGAGACCTGAGCCTGGGTCTTGATGCTTCAGCTTTTATTCTGAAAGGAACCGTTGCAGCAGTTTGAACAGCAACAGATTTTCGAGCTTGTCGTTGGTTCTTTTGGTTGAAGAGGAGAATTACGGCTTGGCCACTCCGTCACTTTCTCTGGAACGCTTTGAACTGGCGTTAGAGATGACGTGGGCATAGTTTTATACTTCGGATGTTATGGTTTACGGTCGAATGAAAAGAGTTACCAAACACTATCAAAACCACGTCTCCGTCAGATCTGTCAGATTCTGATTGGATCAGTGAAAGTAATGTGTCATGTCTTTTAACGCTACGTGAAATCAGTCCTGTTGGAACATTTAAAGTCATAGTACCTTTATATTCTATAGGATTATAATAAAGTAATATTTTCATTTCACAGGTCAGTCACATCTTATTTATTGACTAACACTTTGATGGATTAGCTTTATTAAAATAGAGTTCTTTGATTAATTAAAAGAAAAGAGTCCATTCTTCATTCTTCTGTTGAGCTGAAAATAAGCAGGTTAGAAGCAAATGCATGAGACCTTGAGACCATATCTCATGCAGACTAGTCCTGTGTCAGAGGAGGGGGAAACAGTCATTTCATTCTGTTACAGAGTGAAATGACAGCCTTTAAGCGTTGGAGCTGGTCCCCTCCCAACACGAAAGCAAACACTTCAGCGTTAGTTACAAACACTGGATAGCTCATGAACATGTCTCCCACTGTGAAGTTGATGGACACCACGTTTGACAAGGACATTTGGCCTGAAGAGTAAGGATGGATGTCCACAGCGCAGGGCATGAGTCCTAAGACGTGACCCTGTGCAGCTGCAGCCATGCAGACCTGCTCCCAGAGAGAGTTGGACTTGATGGTGTAATCTGAACCAGAGTCCAAGACACCCTCACGGTCCAGCGCCCCCTCGAGGGTCACCAGAATGTGAGGTTTATCAATAGGATCATTACGGATGATACTGCAGAGAACCCTTCGTGGAAGTCTGATCGGTGAGCTAGGTTGGCCAGGTCCGGTTGCAGGTTCTGTGGGTGCTAGAGGACTAGCGCTGACGGAAGCGACCACAGCAGGCCTTGCCGAGGCCTCAGGTGTCAGTGAATGCACCGTTGTGGCAGGCTCCGCCTCTGCAGGACCTGCTTCCACAACCGGGCCACAGGCAGGTTGGGGAGGTTCTACCGCAGAGATGCACAGAACCGACTCACGTTCTGTCGAATGTTTCAACAGGTCAAGAAGTGCGGCACCCAGGGTGTGAATTATTCCAGGAGACCGGCTCCCGGAATCAGTTCTCGGCCTTGGGGCAGGACTGTAGTCCTTGCGAGCACTACGCGGTGAATTTTGGCCAGAAGGAGTGCGTCTCTTGCCTGGGCGAGGCGACTCTCTCCTGAAGGAGCCTGATGAACCCCCTTTTCCTGTAAAAGAAGCACAATGTTTATCACGGCCGAGTCATGGTGACTTAGGGTCCCCTCCACGAGCCGGTGGAGGGGACCGGGGTCTGTTTGGATTTTGAGGCTTGTTATTTTTGCTTGGAGTTGTTATTAGATTTCTGGGCCTGTTGTTTAGACCCATTGTTGCAGTTTATATTTTTATGAGTCCCTGATGCAGTCTCCTCGAGTCGCAGCGAGGAGGGGTTTGCATCCACCGCTAGAACTGATGGCGCATGCGAAATCTTACTGGATTTGTCAAACCGTGTAAAGGCACAACTCACCATTCTTCTGAGCTCATCCATGGGTATGGTTTTAAGGTCTACCGTACCCATGTATGGGCATGTAGATTCTCAAGGAAGATTTCCTTGAAACTTTTTTCCTCTTCCATCCCGCCCTTACATTCCGTACCAAAGTACTCGTCAAAGAGGCGTAGATAGAAGGCCTGTGGGTCTTCAGTACGACCCTGTTTGACTGACAAAGCTAACCATACTATCTAGAGTAGTAGTATCTAGAGTAGTACTAGAGGCGCCATATGGTGGACCAGAATCTCCTCAAAGCCGTACATACGGAAGTCTTGCTCCATGGTTTCATCGAACTCCTCCCATGCCCGGGTTTTTGCCTTGGTGGCCACCGGAGCCGCGTTCCGTTTGGACTGCCGGTACCCGTCAGCTGCCTCTGCAGTCCCACAGGCCAAAAAGACCTGATGATAAATGATAAATGACCCGCACTTGTATAGCGCCTCTTAGAGTAAGGAGTCCAAAACCCTTTACACTACAGTGTATCATTCATCCATTCACACACACGTTCACACATTGGTGGTGATGAGCTACAATGTAGCCACAGCTGCCCTGGGGCACAATGACAGAGGCGAGGCTGCCAAGCACAGGCGCCACCAGTCCCTCCGACCACCACCAGCAGGCAAGGTGGGTTAAGTGTCTTGCCCAAGGACACAACAGCAGAATTCTCTGTCCGGAGCCGGGATAGAAACTGCAACCTTCCGATTACTGGACAACCCGCTCTACCTGTTGAGCACTTATGGACACCTTTATGTCTGAGCATGGTGTTCATTATGGACAATTCATGACTGGCACAGATGTCCAATAACAAAACACCATCGGGGGGCGTTAAAGTCCCCCAGCAGAACGAGGGAGTCACCGGAAGGAGTGCTCTCCAGCACCCCCTCCAAGGTCTCCAAAAAGGGAGGGTAGTCTGAACTGTAGTTTGGTGCATAAGCACAGACCACAGTCAGAACCCGTCCCCCCACATGTAGGTGGAGGGAGGCTACCCTCTCATTCACCGGGGTAAACCCCAACGTACAGGCACCAAGATGGGGGCAACTAGTATGCCCACCCCTGCTCGGCACCTCTCGGTGGGAGCAACTCCAGAGTGGTAGATTGTCCAACCCCTCTCAAGGAAACTGGTTCCAGAGCCAGAGCCATGCGTTGAGGTGAGTCTGACTATATCTAGTCGGAACCTCTCAACCTCACACAACAACTCAGGCTCCTTCCCCACCACAGAGGTGACATTCCATGTGCCAAGAGCCAGCTACTGTAACCGAGGATTAGACCGCCAAGATCCCCGCCCTCGACTACCACCCGTCGCACACTGCACCCGACCCCTTTGGCTCCTCCCATGAGTGGTGAGTCCATGGGAAGGGGGACCCACGTTTCCTCTTTGGGCTGTGCCCGGCCGGGCTCCATGGGTGAAAGCCCGGCCACCAGGCGCTCGCCAACGTGCCCCACCTCCAGGCCTGGCTCCAGAGGGGGGCCCCGGTGACCCACGACCGGGCGAGGGAACACGGTTTCCATTTATACAATTCATCATAAGAGGTCTTCGGGTTGCTCTTTGTCTGATCCCTCACCTAGGACCTGTTTGCCATGGGTGACCCTACCAGAGGCATAAAGCCTCAGACAGCTTACCTCCTAGGATCATTGAGACACTCAAACCCCTCCACCATGGTAAGGTGGCAGCCCAGGGAGAGGGGTGCCAGCCCCTTTTATGAATCCTTTTATGCTGCAGGTGGAGCTGAAGGCTCTACAGGTGTACAGATTTGTAACCATCTGTATAAAATGAAGGATTTCATCCAACACTTTAACACATATCTGGTTTCTGTGAGAAATTTGCTTTCAAATGTCTTAATTGTATCTTCGAATAGCAGGTGTGAAGGATTCGGACCTGTGAACCTACAGCTGCATCTGAGCAGACGTGTGTTTAAATGAATCAGACACTTTTATGTGGAGGTCCTGAAGCTAAAGTCTGAACGAGTCGCAGCTCGCCATGATCTCAACATGAAGGGACAGACACATCTCATTCCATCACCCTGGACCCCTTACCTGGGGCCCCTGCATACCTTCCATACCCCCGCCCCCACCCAATCACAATGCACACACTCAGACAAAGAACTCTTGTTTCAGCCAAGGATCCGGACAGACCCAGAGCAACGGGAAAGTCTGTTCTCGAGGGACCAGACACTGGATGTTTGGTCACAAGTCATCATTACTTCTACGTGTCACAGATTAAAGAAGGATGTTAACTTAGGTACAGAGTTAGAGAGGGTTGGCTGACATTTCACACACACACACACACACACACACACACACACACACACACACACACACACACACACACACACACACACACACACACACACACACACACACACACACACACACACACACACACACACACACACACACACACACACACACCTCTTTCTGCTTTCAAGTCAAAACATCCCTTCATACGGACAATGCTGCAGACAGATCAACCAAAGTGTGTGTTCGTGTGTGTGTGTTCGTGTGTGTGTGTTCGTGTGTGTGTGTTCGTGTGTGTGTGTGTGTGTGTGTGTGTGTGTGTGTGTGTGTGTGTGTGTGTGTGTGTGTGTGTGTGTGTTCCATAGAACACATAGGTGTTCAGTGCTAACCCAGAGCCAGAGTTTAGCTCCAGATCAGTGGGTGTCAGGCCCAATCCCAATACTCGCACTCCCACACTTGCTCCCTTCAGTTACACGATCTTGGCCAGGGGTGTGCGTGCGTAGGGTGTCATGATTTTCAAGTGAGGACGTATTTTCTAATGAAAGTAGTTCATTTTAGGATGATTAGTTGATTCTCTGAATGTATTCGACAATGCAGCAATGACTGCAAATGTGTTTCAAATGATTGGTTGGTTGTTTGTTTGAAAGTTGTTAATAAAGGTTTTTACAAAAGCAGCAAGCGACCAGCATCCCAACGTGCGTTTTGGTTGCAATGCTCCCTGTCCTAATTTGGAAATGATGTGCACACTTGTGCACCGCACACTCAAGGCGTTACTACACACTTCCACACAGAAGACAGCAGGGTGCAGTGAGAGTATTGGGATTAGGCCTAAAACTAAATTCTTCTCTTAAACATGAAGTCAGATTAGCAGGAAGAACGAGCTGATCCTCTCTGTTCCTCCTGCTGCTTGTGTTTGTAATCACCAGTTAAATTGGGTCAGAACATTTTGCCGCGGCAGTCTCTGATTTCGGCTCATAAATACAGTTGCTTCCTGTAAATTAGAGTAACCAGTTTTTTTCAGGTGCTTAACTACTTTTGCAAAATAACTATACTATCCTGTCAGCCAGAGCAGGCTGCATAACTTTAATAACTAGAATCAATTGTAATGTGAGCTTTTTAAAGTGACTTAAGATGACTCTCGCTGTAAACAGGCGTTCAGTTTAAATGAACCTACATAGATCGGAGCAGCACCAGTCTCTTCTGATCGCTGACAGGAAGGACTCAGTGTATTTGGAGGAATAAATTACTGCATGGATGGTGGAGCTGATCCTGATGCAGCATAGATTAGCCAGAGGATCCCCCCCCCCCCAGCCGCATGAATGCTTTCAAGGCTTTTGTTAAAGAACACAAAGAGACGAGCATATGAACCTGTCCATCACACTCCAACACACTGCACAAGCCCTAACCATCCTTCCGCTTTCAAGTCAAAACATTCCCTCTAACTCACGTGCCTCACAAACATGTGTGTGTGTGTGTGTGTGTGTGTGTGTGTGTGTGTGTGTGTGTGTGTGTGTGTGTGTGTGTGTGTATGTCCATGAGCATGTGTGTGTGTGTGTGTGTGTTTCTGCGTGCTTGCATGTGTGCAATTTGTTTGGTATGTGTGTGTGTGTGCATGTCAGTGCGCACATACAAAGTGCGTATGTGTGTGTGTATGCATGCGTCTCTGTGCAAGTGCGTCAGTGGGTTTCGGCTCGCATGTGTGTGTGTGTGTGCGTGAGTGCATACTTGTGCGTGCGTGTTTGGGTGTGTGTGTGTGTGTGCTGTGCGTGTGTATGTGTGTGTTTGTGTGTCTGTGTGTGTTTGTGTGTCTGTGTGTGTGTGTGGTGTGCGTGTTTGTTAGTGTGTGTGTGTGCTGTGCGTGTTTGTGTGTCTGTGTGTGCATGCCCATGCGTGTGGGTGTCCTATCTGATTCAGGATGGGAGGCAGAGCCTCTGAGGAATGCTGTGAATGGATAATCTGTATTTACTCAACACTGCTATCACACATGAAGGTGAGTTATGGCTGTGAGCAGACAGAGATACCTGCACAAAGAAAGGTTTTACTTGAGACTGCTGGAAAGATTTAGGTGGAAGTAAACAAAGTTCAGAGCAGCACCATTTATCTCTCTGTCACGTAGATTTTAGGAGGCTGTACATTTCAGAGTGTGTCCACATGAATATGGTGTGATCATTAACCAGTTATCCGTGTCTAGGTC
Organism: Nothobranchius kuhntae; assembly: GCA_006942095.1. Classification (NCBI taxonomy): domain Eukaryota; kingdom Metazoa; phylum Chordata; class Actinopteri; order Cyprinodontiformes; family Nothobranchiidae; genus Nothobranchius; species Nothobranchius kuhntae. The sequence continues at coordinate 85,546 of SSNQ01034233.1, forward strand.
ACCTGGCAGCAGCCTTACTTCAACGCCTCAGACTGTCCTCCCCGAGCCACCTCCACCAGTTCCTCCACTTAGATCCCATGATAATCTCCAGCCAGCCTGGAGATTTGATCTCTTCGGCATATTCTGGGTCAGCATTGGGTCTGGATGTGCCTGAGACGTCGGTTATTTGGCTGATAAGTGCAGTCAAGACCTGTTCCATGCCCCAAAGGTCCAGTAATTTCCCCCTCAGCCTCGGAGAAAACCCCACCATACAGGCAGAGACTAGATGACCTCCGCCCTCTACCTCTCACACAGACCAACTCCAGCGCAGCAGTCCCACCTCTCTCGTGAACTTGGATTCTAGAGCTGATGCTGTGAGTTGAGGTAAGTCCAGCTGCTCCCACCAGAGAGGTGGTGTTCCATTTCCAGAAGGACAGTTTCGAGAGTGGATTCACCAGTGCTTGCTCCCCAGTTTGTTACCTGATCCACTTTGCACCTGGCCCTTCAACAATTCAATTATATTCAATTCAGTTCAGTTCAATTTAAGGTTATTTATAAAGCGCCAAATCACGACAAGAGTCGCCTCAAGGCACTTCGCATAATAAACATTCCAACACAGTCCCAGGGCCACATTTATCAAGCTTGCTTACGCACAAAACGGGGTCGGAAAACTGCGTAAGCAACTTTCCACGCAAACTTTGGGATTTATAACAGAAAACTTAGCGGAAAAAGGTGCACAACTTTAAGTTAACTAAGGACCTGGCTTACGCACATGTTGGACATGGAGAGCACCTGCAGTGCTGCTGCTGAGAAGATACAGTTATGAATAGAAGTGCAGCTGTGCGTACAATCAGATCACTGATGTATGATGGAGCTTGATTATTAAGAGCTTTATATGTGAGAAGGAGGATCTTAAAATCTATTCTGAATTTAACAGGTAGCCAATGTAGGGAAGCTAAGACAGGAGAGATATGATCTCTCTTTTTAATTCTCATCAGAACTCTAGCTGCAGCATTTTGGACAAGCTGAAGACTTTTAACTACATTCTGTGGACTTCCTGAGAGTAATGGATTACAGTAATCCAGTCTTGATGTAATAAATGCATGAACTAGTTTTTCAGCATCACTCCTGGAAAGAATGCTTCTAATCTTAGCAATATTCTGAAGGTGGAAGAAGGAAATCCTACAAACCTGTTTAACCTGGGATTTGAATGACATGTCCTGGTCAAAGATAACACCAAGGTTCCTTGCTTTGTTCTCGGAGATTAATGTAATGCCATTCAGGTCAGGCGATTGGCTAAGCAATTTCCTTTTCTGGATTTCTGGTCCAAAGATGAGAACTTCCGTCTTGTCTTGATTTAAAAGCAAAAAGTTTAGAGTCATCCAATTTTTTATGTCCTCAAGACAAGCCTGTAATCTACCCAACCGATTAGGTTCATCAGGGTTAATGGATAAATATAACTGAGTATCGTCAGCATAACAGTGGAAGTTTATCCCATGCTGTCTAATGATTTTACCAATTGGGAGCATGTATATAGTAAAAAGAAACGACTGTTTCATCTGTTGCTGTGTAAACTCAGTAATCTTTTAACCTTCACTCTTGAACCCATTTTCAGAAGCTGCTGATCCAGTCCAGAGCACCTAAAATGGTGCCTCGGGTGCTGCTTTCTGAAGGAAACAAATCAGTGTCAGGGGACTTGAGGCAGGGGGTGGACTCTACATGGCGTTTAGTGACTTGTCCATGGAGACTGGGGTAAGTGGTGGACTCTGCAGAGCCACGGCACCTACATCTGAGTGATAAATCTACAGAAGTTCATCCAACCGGGAAAAGAACTTCAGATTCAAAGGTGTTTCCAGACTGGATGTGCTTCTGACAGTTTCTCAGAGCTCACTCACACATTTTCCTCATGGATTTCCTTTGGCAGTTGAGGCTCCAGAGGAATGAGGTCCTTCAAGTGGAAGACAATGTCAATCAAAGCACCTGAGCAAATGAAGGTGGCTTTGACGGAGAAGCTCCCGGAGCGGTTGGAGAACAAACTCTAGCCAGCTAAACGGCGTGCGTGTGTGTGTGTGTGTGTGTGTGCGAAGAGAGATCAACGCGGATTAAGTGGTTCAAATGACGAAACGGCTCACAGTTGCCAAAACAGCAAGTGGCCTCTTCTTTGCTCCTCCTTTTGTCTCCGTGGAAACCAGGAAGTAGATTAGCTATAGAGTTTAGGGCGAGTAAGGGAGAGGAAGAGAGCATAGAGTGGTGAAGCAACAAAGATGCAGCTTTTCTCATGTTTTCGTGTCGCTCCTTTGATCTGCTCTCGCTATGTTTACTGATTAGAACCTGCATGCCCCCCTCCCCTATCTGGAGTGTGCGGGATGTGGTTTTACGTTTTCCTGCTGTGGACAGATTGAACTCCTGAGTCATTGCTCTGGTTTGTCACAGGCTAAGCTGTGTAGACTGGATACTTTCCGTCTGTGAGCATCACTGTACTGAAACATGTCAGACGTTTTACCTCATGTGTGCTTCTTGCAGATGATGTGGTCCTGTTGGCTTCATCAGAACGTGATCTCTGGCTCTCACTGGAGCGGTTCACAGCCGAGTGTGAAGCAGCTGGGATGAAAATCAGCTCCTCTAAATCTGAGACCATGGTCTTGAGTTAGAAAAGGGTAGAATGCCTTCTCCGGGTCAGGGAAGCGGTCCTGCCCCAAGTGGAGGAGTTTAAGTATCTCGGGGTCTTGTTCACGAGTGAGAGAAAGCTGGAGCGTGAGATCGATAGGTGGATTGGTGCTGCATCTGCAGTGATGCGGGCGTTGTACCGATCTGTCTAGATGAAGAGAGAGCTGAGTCGGAAGGCGAAGCTCTCGATTTACCGGTTCATCTACGTTCCTACCCTCACCTATGGTCATGAACTTTGGGTAGTGACCGAAAGAACGAGATCGCGGATACAAGCGGCCGAAATTAGTTTTATCCACAAGGTGGCTGGGCTCTCCCTTACCCCTGTTTCACACTGGAAGCATCAGCAAAGCAGAGCATGCTTCAAATAGAATCCATTATAGCCTCTGGAGTGTTTCCAGCCAGCAGCAACGCTGCCATTTTCAGGCAGGTCTCGTGGTGCGCCGTGTCATGCTGCTATAGACTGGATCGTGTTCTTTTTTGCCACAAGCTGCTTCTGGGACGTGACCATTTCCACAGTTATCTTAGGGCTAGACAGGAAATCACAGACCGTTTCAGTGTAAAATCCACATTTATATGTAGTTCAAGTGTGACCTAACGACTTATCCCTGCAACGTTCCACTAGAGCAGCGGCGTGTTTTCCGTGGCTGTGAAGAGGAACATGATGTCCTTCTGTTTGCTTTAATGGCGGAGGGCACAACTGTGACCTTTGAACTTTCGAAGAATTCTGTGTGTTTATTATATGTTTCTGAGACGACTGACTGTCTACGCATCGCACGTGCTACTATCACTGAGCAGGGAGGTGTGTTGAAGCGGTCATAAGCTGATCGGAAGCTAATGGGGAGGATGTTTGAGCGCATCGGGGCAGCGAGGAACGAGAAGGTTGTGATCAAGCTGGAGATCACACCAGATTCGTTGCTGCAGAAGAGAATCTGCGGGTCTGCAGCCATCCCCTTCTAGACGTGACATCAGGACTTCCATGTAAGGAAGGTCCACTCACCTTTTCACCGCTCAGGCATCAGATCATTAAATCCTCGTCATGATCCCATCAGATCATATTTGTGCCTGTTCTACTATGGTGTGTGTTTTCTTACATTATGCTAAATGCTAACTAAAACACCCAATTATAGAAGCAAGTGAAACTGGAAACATTTGATTCTGGTACAATGTCCATTAAGTTTAGTAATTCAACCAGAGTGAGAGACAATTTTAAGGCTCATGATCACTTTGCAGGTGTTTTCTATTTGCAGTTATACATTTTAGTTAGTTTAGGTCCTGTTTCATAAATTAAAATATATTTTTTAGAAACCAAAACGCTTTGGTTTACAGTATTATTAACCGTGTTTAATGCTTGATTCTTTGCCTTATTTTTAATTGAAAAATTTGCTTTGAGGACACATTATAGCAAACGATTAAAATGAGATTAATTAAGATTAATTAATCACAAAGCCTCTAATTAATTACTCCTAGTAAAAAGACATTTAAACAGCAAATCCCAGCTGTTCATTCATACCGACCTGTAAGTTTGAGTCTTATAACTCGTGATTTTGTATTCAGCAGTTAGAAAACAATAATAATTTCCTTTTTCTTCATTGCTATGGTGAACTGGGCGGCACCAGAAAGCATCAGAGGGATGGATGGAAATTCAAACCAAAGGAACATGTCCCAATCTGCCTCTCTGACTAAAGAAGATGGATATTCTAAGTGGCTCTAATGGCGCGACAGTGGTCCATTGCGGTCTGTTTGCAGGAATCTTGTTTGATTCCTTCTTTGAATTTTCCAAGCAGACTATAAATACAAACTTCTCTCAACTTCATCCCATCAGTAAAGTCCCAGTTTCCATCACTGTGAGATGATAATTCATACCTTGAGCTCATCTAGATTACTGTAATCTATGACACACAAGCCTGAAGCATTCAGTTCTAAAGCAGCAGCCCTCCCAGGCCAAAAGCAAACGGAAACAAACCAAACAGCAAATAAAACAACAGCAGTGAGAAAATGACGAGTAAACCTGGAAGAGACTTTATGATGTCCCTCCAGCCTTCATGTCCTTGGCTCTGAGCGCCACAGCAGCGAGGATGGGACCCCGACCAGCAAACATCCTGTGGAATGTTGAGTTTGTTAGTGAATGAAGCTCGGCTGCGTTAACACACCGACTCCAGAAAAAAACACAGGAGGCCAATGTCCCACCGTGTCACCGTTACCACGGAGATCTGTCCTATTCAGGGATGGCTCAGAGTTAGTAGCTCAGGTTAGGGGTTTCTGAAAGTGTGTGTGTGTGTGTGTGGGCACATGCATCCGTGCATGCACATGTATGTGTGCGTGTGCACGTGCATGCATGCATGCGTGTGTGTGTGTGTGTGTGTGAGAGAGACAGAGAGTATGTGTGTGTCAAAAGATTCTGTTTCATCTTCTAAAGAGGCTCCTGTAGCTTAATTAGACGGTAGAGCTCCAGAGTATGTGAGAACCACAAACACACACCTGCACAGGTGTTTCCTACAGGTGGGACTGGAAGCACCCCCCTGTAGATGCTGCTGACTGAAGGACACAGCTGTAGAAGTGCTCTGTAATTCAGAAGGTCGTATTTTGTTTTTAACTGTATTTGTTGTGAGGCTCTTTGTTTGTGAAACCTAACCGCTTGTTAGGATGTTGAAGTGATGCTTTTTGTTTTAATGACCATAAGCTTCCTGGATGTCCTCTAGCTGCCCTGCTTCAGGCTGAGGTCAGCCCAATGTTCTACTCGTGTTCTGTCACATCTGACCAGCCTCATCACTGTTTCTCCGAGCAGAGGCTGTTTAAGGAGCTGTGACTTCTACCAGAACCTCGGCCCAAACCCATCGACATACTCGTGTTGGGAAACATGTGACTCCCGAACAGGCCGCTGGGGGACAGGGGGAGGAGAGCCTCCCTTCTGTAGGAGGTGGATCCGTCCTCTCAGCCCGGCCCTCCGCGCTCATTCCCCTCCAGCCCAGAACTTCCAGCTCCCCGGCCCGGTTCCAGCAGACAGGTGCAGGGATGATGGTGAACGGAGCAGCTGCTGTTCGGCTGCTGTTTGTGACATGCTGCGGGCTGGTGTCGGCCCAGGAGCTACCGAGCACGGAGATCACCGGACTGAACGGCTTCAGCCTCCACCCGCCCTACTTCAACCTGGCGGAGGGCACGAAGATCACCGCCACGGCGACCTGCGGGGAGGACGAGACCGGCAGGAGCGAGCAGGACCTGTACTGTAAGCTGGTGGGAGGTCCGGTGTCGGGAGACCCGAGCCATACCATCCAGGTAAGGAAACATGCAGAACCGAGCCGAACCAGCTGGTCCACTCATGCGGTCATAGAAAGTTTACATATGAATGCATGAGTCCTTTATGTCCCATCTGTGAGTTTTCACCCGTTTAAACGTAACATTAGTAATAATAAAAACAACAACAACAATAATAATAAGTATAATAATAATCATAATAATAATTTAAGCTGCAGCGCCGTTCGGCCCTCGCAGCTCCGGCCTGGCCGGCTGCCCGGGACACCCGGGCGCGTCCGCCGACCACCCCGAGACCAGAAACCGCGAACTGTCTCGTCGTCCGCACCCCTGAATCAGCATCTCCTCTGAGCCCACCAACACATCTCACCACTAGGGGATACTCTATCTTTTCCACACCCGTGATGTGATGACAGACCAGAGTTAATGCTATTCTGACCACGTTTTTTGAAGTTATTGAAGGTTAAAGTTATATAGGGGGCGCTGTGACCAATTACAGAAAAATCCCATTGAGGTCAGCTTTGGTTGACAAAGATGGTTTTCTGTTAATTTAGCATCAATCAAACGTTGCGTGGGTCATCTAGAGCCAACAGGCTGCAAGTGGGCGGAGTTAAAGTGATTTGAATGCTTGAGCGCACACGTGTTGATTGCCTTGCGTGATGACTCCCACCATGTTTGATATAGTTTGGAGTTTTTTTTGTAGAAGTTACAAAGGTTTTATTGTATCTAGGGGCGCTGTCCCAAATTCAGGAAAATATCCCATGGAGAAGTTTGTAGGTTGACAACAATCATTTGCGTGTAGTTTGGTGTGAATTGCATCATGCATGTGTTATCAGGGCCTAATATCTGTCAAGGGGCGGAGCTAAAGTCATTTCAACCAATGACCACAGGATTGTGTTGGATTCCTTTGTGTAATGACACATAGCAAGTTTGGTGCAGTTACAACCTCGTCTGTACGAGTTATTACAGTTTTAAAGGTATGTAGGGGGCACTGTGGTGATATTAGACAACGTTCACCAGCCATTTGTGCCTCATTGGCTAAAGGGCAGAATTGTTGATCACCATGTTCAGTCTTGTGCAAATTGGAGGCTGTTTGTGGAAGTTACAGTCTAACGTAAGGTAACAGCGTCACGCCATGATTCACCATGGCATCAATGCCCCTCCCTTTCTGAAAAGCTATCAATCTGAAGGGTCATTACACCATCATGAAGACAGTGTTTACGAAATTAGAGGGGACAAATATGGGCATTTCACCATAAAACAATAGACTTCTTGTTGTCAGGGGGTGGGGCTTAGGTGATGTCAGCTGTCCACATTGTCATTGTCTTGAGATGTGGTCAGTGATCACACAGACAAAGTTTGATATAGATCTGATCATGGACATGGAAGTTATGACGTCAAGTAATGTAATGGTGAAAGGTCAAAGTTTGAGCCTTAGCCATGCCCACACCTTTCAAGTTATTCAAAATCCGACGGTTGAATGTTTTCCCCTATGTCTTAAGAGTATATAGCAGAAGTCTGAAGGCGATCGGTGAAAAGGGCGATGGGGCATCACTCTACAAACGATGTGTGCGAAAAATCGAGTACTTGTACCAAAATGGCCGACTTCCTGTGCGACCTTGCGCTTGGCTCCAAGAGACTTTTTTGTTGGTCCTGAGACACCACATTAGTGTACCAAATTTCGTAATTGTCAGACAAAGCATCGCGTGGGGCTGACAGTTTTAATGGTTCTAAGGGGCGCTATTTCAAAAAATAGGCCACGCCCACCAACGTATGACATTCATTTCTATTGGGGGTCAGACTAGGATCGCTCACCAGAAATTTCGTGGCGATATCATAACTGATGAAATGAGAGGCAAACGTATTTCCAAGGCGTGATTGCAAATTTCGCCATGCCCCCAAAGCCCCGCCTTTTTTCGAAACCTGCCAGCACTGGACACCAAGTGACCCCAACTTGTCTACTATTTGCCAGAGATTTCTGGTGATTAGGTGAAAGGAGTCCAATAAGAAGCTGTGAAAATAAAGAGTAGTGTGGCAACAGGTCAAAGTTTGAGGCCTGGCCACACCCCCTCAGCATATACAAAAGTCAGTTTTATTTTTTCTATTTGATTGCCCATCCCTTCTGAGCAATTTCCCACAAATTTCGAGAAGATCTTGCGATAAATGATCGAGTAAATCAATCAAGCGGCCCCTAAAAGTGGCCAAAACGGGTAAAAATCGCCAATTCAACCCAAAATGGCCGACTTCCCGTTTGATCTTGACCATGGTTGCAAGAGGCTTTTCTGTGTGGACTGTTAAGTACTACAAGTGTACAAAATTTCATAACTGTACGATAAACTAAGGTTTATGGAGGGGGGTATTGGGGACGCTATTCAGCCATTTGCTTTGCGATTTTTTTTTGGGGACCTTTAAAATACAAAATTTTACATCACGCCTGACGTGTGCAAAAATTCCTGAGTTTTCGGGTATGCCTCCAAAAGCAGGAGGCCTTCGCAGCGCTTTCGCTGCTCGGGCCTAATAATAATAACCCGCTGGCAGAGCAGAAAGTCCTTTAGTTATGCAAATTTAGAGTGGCACACACTCAAAATGAAAAAAACAAACAATGTTTTTTGCGATGGTCCAGGATGGTTTTCGTCCTGGCCGTAGAATACTGGACCAGCTCCCCGGGCGTTCGACCGAGTAGGGGGCCCTGCGGGGAAGGATGAGGTACCCCTCTGATAAGTCCGTGTTTGACCGGTGTCAGGGCTTATTGTAAGTCGAGCTGTGAGAGTTGGACTCCACCAAGACTGCCCTTGGTCACCGACTCTTCCTAACTTTTATGGACAGGATTTCTAGGCACAGCCAAGATGTTGAGGGGATCTGTTTTGGTGACCTGAGAATTGAGTCTCAGATGACATGGTCCTGTTGGCTTCATCAAAACGTGATCTCTGGCTTTCACTGTGGAACAGTTTGCGGCCGAGTGTGAAGCAGCTGGGATGAGAATCCGCTCCTCTATATCCGAGACCATGGTCTTGAGTCAGAAAAGGGTAGAAAGCCTTCTCCACATTAAGGATGAGGTCCTGCCCCAAGCAGGGGCGCCTCCAGAAAATGTTGATAAGGCTGGCCAGATGGGGCCAAAGAAATGTTTGGGGTGGCACACCAAATTGGTCCTTGTGGTAACTCTGGGAGAGTTTAGCCTGTGGCGATGCACTGCATTGCTCCTTTAGTTGTTTTTATAAATAAAAAAATAAATAAAAAAGAGTATGTATTAAAAACACTTAACTCAAATCTTACAAACACAAACATTTCAGAGAAATATGTTTCAGTTATTTATAATGTTTCTTCAAAATGATTTAAAAACCATTTTTTTTAAGTTTAATTGAACTGTTTCTGTGTTCACAAAAACTATGGAAATAAAAACTTTTATTTTCATTTTGAGAAGTAGAAACATGTACTTTAAAAAATCTGATTATTTCTTTACTCATTAACTGTATAATTTTTATCGTGTTTTACATTTATGTCTTGAATAAATAAGATTAATTTATCGTTTGAGTGAACATTAATATGATTTATTAACACAGGCTTCTCCTGGGGGGGGGCAATTTTTTAGGGGTCATGGCCACCCCTTGGGGGCACCATTGGTCCCCAAGGGGTGGTAAAAGCTATATTTTAAGTAAAAAATAATCAAATATTTATTTTGAAGGGCACCACACTGGGTTTATATTTACATCTACCAGCCAGTAGAGGGCCCCATTGCAGGTTTCCAAACAGCGAGGCTGGCTCTGGAAAATGGCGGACTCAGCCCAGAAGTCGTTTTCCTTCTCAGAAAAGAGCATCATAAAATATCTAAAACCACGATAAAAATCACAAGGTGCTTCGTAACAACAAAAAATCTTGTAATGTGGAACAGAGGTGTACCGATCTACAAGAAAGCATTGGAGACATGTTTTTGTAGTTGTTCTGAAGCAGCTCTCTCTGACTGGTCCCATATAAACTAACTGTTAGCTTGTCAATCCGTGCGTTCAGACAGACACTAACTGTTTCTAATGGTTCTGGTAAAGAAGCGAGCTGTTGCTTTAAGCATGTTCAGAGCTGACAGAGGGGTCAGCCGTGGACACGGTCCTCCAGCTGCATTGCCAAGGCCATATTTCATGCCCTGCTTCCTTTGTAGGACGTGGCTCCTCACAGCACAGGCCGCTTATATAAGGACAGGCAACATTTGACTCTCAATCCAGTTCATGTTGGGTTTCCATGTCTCAGTTTGTGCTTGTTTCTCCTAGAATCAGTCGCTAACACATAAACTCAGCTTGATGAGTTAACTAATAAAGCTGCCCTCAGGGAGGCAGCACAAAAACTTGTAGCCCTCTCACTCCCACCTGTTCCCAGCATTCCTCGTGGTGACTGACCCGTGTCCTACCAACCGGCTTTATGCTCTCTGAGAGAACTACACCGTCCAGGACCAAGTGCTGCTGTCCGAAATTTAAAATCCTACCTGAGGTTCTACGTGGAGAAAAGCGACTCTGCCAGCACCGTCTGCTCCGTCCCCAATCTACAGAGATGAGGGAATGTAAACATATCCAATTTGATAAATCCACTGATTTAACGGGAAAGATATCTCAGATAATCTGAATATTAAAGTTAAAGTCTCATAGTCATCATCACGCACGGGTGAAATTCATCTCCGTATTTGACCCATCCCCACGGGGGCCGGTGGGCTGCAGCTGTGGCCGTGCTCGGGAATTATATTGATATAAATATATTAACATACATTATGATCCTGTGTTCTGGGACATCTGAGGTTTCATGACAGACTGAATCAGAACGAGTCAACTACACACCAGGATGTGGATTCTCTTGCTTCACACAGCTGAGTAATCGTGCTGATATTTGATCTGATTCTCCCCATCCAGCAATCCTAGAGCCCCATGATTACTGTAATGGCTCTAAAGATAATCTTATCAGATAATCCTAGCATGTGTGATGTGGTACAAGCGCTCTGGTCTACTTGGAAGCACATCAGACTGCCTCGGTCATAAATCCGGGATATTAAACATTGTTTTAGCCCAATGTGGACAAACAAGCATGCTGCCTGTTGAATGTGACATGCAGCCAATCATTAGTGAGGTGAGAAGAGCATGCTCCTCCTCTACCATATCTTTTTACTCCAGTCATGTTTGATCTCAAGAGGTCTTCAGATAGATCCCGACAGGGGAATGATGGTGTGTGAAATGTGTGGCTGTACACCACACACTGTAGGAACAAAACTATTATACATGTGATTATTTAACACCACATGCGTCCTATCCCATCTTTTGGAAATCTGTGGACAATTTAAAGGGGGCACATTGTCATATTAGTTCTATGGTCTGCACTTAATCCTCTCACAGAAAAACAATTTCAGTTTGGTTCATGTAATTTTCAGTACCTTCCAGAATGAGCCGTTTCAGACTTCTGTCAATTTAGGTAAAATTAGTTGTTGCTGGCCACGCCCTCCCTCTCTCTGGCCCCTCAACCCACTGCCTATTAACTTAAGACGTTTCTTTCTAGAAAAGCTTTTATATTCTAGCAGGTGCTTAGTTAAGGTTTTTAACCTTTAACTTTTTTATCCTTGAACTTCTTCTTTTAAACGGGTCATATCATGGAAAATCCACTTTCTGGAGCTTTTTAGTGTGTAATTTAGTTTTTTCCTCATGAAAATTACCCCAAACCCATTTCTGGCTTCATTCATGCCTTTCCTGTTTTAGCTGCAACTTAGGGCTGCACGATATTAGGAAAACCTGCGATATTCGATAACAGTGCTTAATATTGCGATATCGATATTACTCGCGATAAATGAACAAATACTAAAGTATGCAGTGTTGATGTCGTCTGGCGTGTGACGTCTGCTCTGGGTTCAAACCAAACAAAAACTAATGCATGAATTCCATTACAACATAACATTTTTATTGTAAAATATGCAGCTACACCTGCTACTGTATTAGCAGCACCCGCTACTGTATTAGCAGCTGCACCCGCTACTGTATTAGCAGCTGCACCTGCTACTGTATTAGCAGCTGCACCTGCTACTGTATTAGCAGCTGCACCCGCTACTGTATTAGCAGCTGCACCTGCAACTGTATTAGCAGCTGCACCTGCTACTGTATTAGCAGCTGCACCTGCTACTGTATTAGCAGCTGCACCTGCTACTGTATTAGCAGCTGCACCTGCTACTGTATTAGCAGCTGCACCTGCTACTGTATTAGCAGCTGCACCTGCTACTGTATTAGCAGCTGCACCTGCTACTGTATTAGCAGCTGCACCTGCTACTGTATTAGCAGCTGCACCTGCTACTGTATTAGCAGCTGCACCCGCTACTGTATTAGCAGCACCTGCTACTGTATTAGCAGCACCTGCTACTGTATTAGCGGCTGCACCCGCTACTGTATTAGCGGCTGCACCCGCTACTGTATTAGCAGCACCTGCTACTGTATTAGCAGCTGCACCTGCTACTGTATTAGCAGCTGCACCCGCTACTGTATTAGCAGCTGCACCTGCTACTGTATTAGCAGCTGCACCTGCTACTGTATTAGCAGCTGCACCTGCTACTGTATTAGCAGCTGCACCCGCTACTGTATTAGCAGCTGCACCTGCTACTGTATTAGCAGCAGCACCTGCTACTGTATTAGCAGCTGCACCCGCTACTGTATTAGCAGCTGCACCTGCTACTGTATTAGCAGCAAAACAACAAACTGCATGCATGCAGTTTCTCAGTGACTTTAAAACATCACCTCCACCATAAAACTTTTTCTGATTCTCCAAATACAGAAAAACATCCCTTACCAGGGTTTTTAGAATAAATAAAAATATCAGAAAATAAGTTTAAATGTTAAATAATAGTTAACATCACTTACATGCAACAGCTAATTCTCTCATTGCTACTGAACATTTTCTCCACTTATGTGGTTATGATATAAGGCTGTTGCTGTAACTGGGAAGTGAACTGTGCTGGGCCAAACTAGGAGAATATTAAGATTTTCTGAGGGAAAGAGGAAAAACAATTGTCTACCTTTCAGAAGAGGAACTGGCAAAAAACTACATGGAAAATATGTGAAAACGTTTGTTTTTATCCCCAAATTGAACAAGTTTACCTAGATCTTAAAAAGCAGCTCAGATGATGAAACTGCAACTATGATTCTGATAACAAGCTAACAAACTGAACTAGCTCCTCTAAGATAAGCGGCTAGCAGAGCTTCTGACTGACAGTTTATGTGCAGCAGCAAATCAACTATCCTGATTAACAAGGTTATAAAAGCTCATAAAGGAAAAATCACTTTGATGTGTGGGGGAACTTTTCCAGGCCCTCTTTAGCAGGGTGGGACTGGGAGGAGAGTGCTGTAGCCTTTTAGCTGGAAGCTAACCGGAGCCTGGGGCTAATGTCACCACCCGGTGGAACACTAGCGACATGAAGGTGGGATGGTTCACCGGCACGTGTCGGAGTCAGCCCGGTTATTATCAGCTGCATAACGACACCGAGCGGACTCACGTTCACGTTTGAAAGCAGCGCTGATTCCAGAAACATCAGCACAAAGTGTGTTCGTTGCTCTGAGCCAGCATGACGAACAAGGGAATGGCGCCGCTATCTCAGTTCGGGTGTTGCTTTCCATCCTAAGGGTCTACGTAGGGGGCGGACGTATTACGTGAATGGAACCATCTGATTGGCCGCATATCAGAAGGGCTACATTTGATTGGTCAAATAATACTTCCGCGTAAAAAACAGAGCTGGTTTACAAAAAGCTGATGTATGACACGGATGGAAATGTTGAACCAAACATTTATCGCTGTTTTTGACGTGCTTTGCGATGGGCCTATCACACGTTCTGTTATCCTGATGACGATAATTTTTCGATATATTGTGCAGCCCTACTGCAACTTTTGAATTTAATTTTGAAATTGCTGAAATGGCCTAATGTATATGTTGTACATCACTCCATCTTCTTGCTCCCAACATCAGGCCTGGTCCTCCCCAGAAGCTTGTCTCTGTTCTGACACCAGTCTGCCTGGTCAGCACAGGAAATGTGGTTTAAGCAACAAGTGCTTCAGAACAGATCTGGAGTCTCAGTTATCGAGCTTGCTTACGCACAAAACAGTGTCGGAAAACTGCGTAAGCAACTTTCCACTCAAACTTTGAGATTTAGAAAAAAAACTTAGCGGAAAAATGTGTGCAACTTTAAGTTGACTAAGGACCTGGCTTACGCACATTTTGGACATGGAGAGCACCTGCAGTGCTGCTGCTGAGAAGGATACAGTTTTGAAATCCTGCAGCATTATCACTTGTACCGCTTCGTACGCACTGGGGTTGTATGAACTAGTCGACAAGTCGACTAGTCGACTTCACTGCTCTGTAGTTACTTTTTATGCCTTTCATCGACTAGTCGCTGTCACGTGATAATGACCGACAAGATGCAGTCCTCGGAAAAGGCTGCAGGTGATGAGCCCCTGCGCATTGGGAGGCGGAGGCGACGCGCTGTGCCAGAGCATCGGTACTGACACCGGTGGTAAAACGGACAATTAACCAAATTGTGACCTTTTCCCTCTTGCAATATTACCTTCCCCTCACCCCCATCCTAATCTTAACCAGCTTGCGCATGCAACGCTCTGATCGTTGACGCGCTCCAGACATCTGCGTCCTGAGCACGGCCACAGTAACATTATCAAATCAGGTGTCGCCACCTCAAAAACTAATTTAACACACAATCGTTCATGTCGGCTCATTTCCTTTTATGTTTTCTGTCTTTTATTTTTTTATTTGTGCCTGATGTGTTTCGCTGCTGTGGAGCGGGGCGCATCACCTGTTTTGTCCTCCGGTGACTTCACCTCACTGATGCGGCCGGCGAGCACTCCGCTGTTTTTTCGGTCGGTAGAACTTTTAGAACTGCAGTTCAAAGGTAACTCATAAGGTGAATATAAATGAAGGCACAACACTTACGCACGCGCGCGCACACACACACACACACACACACACACACACACACACACACACACAGACACACACACGCACGCACGCACGCGCACACACACACACACACGCTCACACATGCACACACACGCTCACACACGCACGCACGCACACACACACACAGCCTGGAGTGCAGCCCCCGCCCCGTCATGCTGGGGCCAGATTGAGACAGATTATCATGCATCATTCATAGGATCAGCACAGAAGCTGGATTTTCATCTTTTATTTTCTTGCCAATTCTTTAAATGTTCCTGAAACTTCAGTCAGGACGTCACATATTCTGTGCAGTTCTTCTCACACTTCGTTCACACAAATTATGTCCCTCTGTGCCTGCAGGACAGGGTCAGTTAGCACCCGGACACTTCCAGGTGCGCCATGCGCCCGTGGCGCACTGGTGGGACAGGCCGACCCTGCAGCAACATCTTTGGTTGCCGCCCAGGATGCCTCGTTGGACGTTTCGTCCAGAGTCACTGGATTTGGTTTTGTTTTATGTTTTAATGACGGACACATTTGATCTGCATTAATAAAAGGCTTAAGCCTTACCAGTCTCCTCTGCACGGTCCCTCCTTCTTCAGCACGATGCCACGCACGCTTGCCGGTCCATGTACTGCTGAGATCCTAACAGTGAGCGGTGGAGGATCAGAGGTGCCAGGGCCTCCTCCAGTGGCAGACACACTCTGGTGGTGGCAAATCATCTTTTTTTTTTTTTGCCTCCGCCTTCAGATCGGACCATTTTTTTATATCCTCCACAGATCTCTCTGAAGAATTCACAACATTGACAGCTTCAGCAACGCTGTGCCACTCCGTGGATTTTCTCTTATTTGTTTTGCAAAAGCACTTCCTTTCATTTCTCCACCTCACCCACAAGTGCCTCAACTTCTGCTTCGGTTAAATTGCGCTTCTTTGATCTGCAGTCGCCATCGTTAATGGTGGACTGCTACAACGAGTCAGCTTAAGGCACTTTGCATTGACCATTTATGGCAGAAATTGGGCGTGCTGAGGGCGGGATGTGATCCAGAAACACCTGAGCACATTTCTAGGTAGAGTGTGATTTATGAAGCGGAGATTGCGTGAAGCTGTTCGTACTCCATGTTGATAGATCACAAACCTACTTGGCATAGTACTTTTTTTTGCTGAGCTTAAGTACGGTTTTAGTAAGGATTCTTCACAATGTTTGATAAATGAGACCCCAGGTCATTACTGGGCAAGTGTGTGGCTTTGTGCAGGTTTACATCCTGGTCTCAGCAGCAACTTTTTTCTTCTTTGTTAGCTGCACTTGCCAGTATGATGTTTTCAACTCTTTATTAAATTTCACCATTTAACTTTTTGTTGGTAGTTTTTTTCAAAATATAGGGACTAATATGTGTTTTTTTGCTTTTTTATTTACTTAGTCAGTGTGAGTCCATGTGAGTTGAGCAGAGTAAATCAACTAAAATGTTGCTTGGAAACGACAAAATACAAAGATGTTTAGAAAAACAAAATATTTAGCAGAAAATAATCAATAAAACCGAAATACAAAAACGTGAAATCTGCTTCCGCTGGCTAACTTAATTACTGCAGACACCACTGGGACTCAAACTCACATCAGCACCTGGCAGAACTAAGATGCCAGGTGGATGCCTTAGCCACTGGACTTCCTTGATCTTTAATAATTGACAATACAGCAACTAGCTCTGCTTTTTGCAGATGATGTGGTCCTGTTGGCCTCATCAGAATGTGATCTTCGGCTTTTGCTGGAGCAGATTGGTGCTGTGTCTGCAGTGATGCGGGTGTTGTACTGGTCTGTCACGGGGAAGAGAGAGCTGAGCTAGAAAGCGAAGCTCTCGATTTACCGGTCGGTCTACGTTCTTACCCTCACCTATGGTCACGAGCTTTGGGTACTGATAGAAAGAACGAGATCGCAGATCCATGCAGCTGGAATGAGTTTTCTCCGGAGAGGCTGGGCTCTCCCTAAAGCCGGGCGTGCACTGTGCGACTTTTTCACTCGCAGCGTTCAGCTTCAGCTCAAACTGTACGACTTCCTCGCAGAGCAGATCTCACGAGTCATGCGCTCACACTGCACGACCCAGTTCTCGCATGCGACCTGACTGCTCACACTGTACGTCTGGTAGCAACACGTCGGCCCTAAAAATGTGCTAAAAATAGCAGTTTTTACTCAACACGTCAGACTTTTTTGTCTTGTTTTGCCTGTTGTCCTTCGGGAGTGCTGCAGGAGGACACACAGGGATTTATGGGGGTTGGATGAGGAAAACGAAATAAAGAAAGTGAATCTGTGTTTTGTGATCAGTTTAATTTGACATGAACACGACAAACACGCTTTCTTGACAACCTTTGTGAGTAAAAAAAACGTGTAGAAACAAAAACGAACAGCGTGTGTTATTAGGGAAATGGCGAGTGACCGGCGTTGATGCAGGATTGCGCGCGCATGCGCCGTGAGCGGTTCTGGTACTTTTTTGGATCGTAGCTGCTCGCAGCCGCTCGCAGCGCCGCTTCAACAGTGCGATACCCTCACGAGGGACGAGCGAAATATTAAACACACCAGAAGTCCGTGCGACCTCACGACTGCTGATCGGCGGCTGGTCACGTGGTGTTAATCGCCTCTCGTAACCCCCTGTACACTACACGACCGCTCGGCGCAAAACTCGCCCCGATGTCGTGGCTTCTCGCACGAGTGGAAAATCGGCTCAAAAAAGTGAAAAAGTCGCACAGTGTACGCCCGGCTTTAGAGATAGGGTGAGAAACTCGGTAATTCGGGAGGGGTTCGGAGTAGACCCGCTGCTCCTCCACATGGAGAAGAGCCAGTTGAGGTGGCTCGGGCATCTAGTCAGGATGCCTCCTGGACACCTCCCTGCTAACGTTTTCGGGGGGGGGGGGGGGGT
>SSNQ01034233.1:103303-115076 GCA_006942095.1 Nothobranchius kuhntae
GGGGGGGGGGGGGGGGGGGGGGGGTTGAATGACTGATTGTGTTGTGAAGCATTCCAGGACTGATACTGTACCTGATCCAGGGCATTTTACATTTTGTGAAATGAATAGATGTTCCTTAACTTACTCGAAGGAAAAATACCATCTAAATGTTTCTTTTTACCTTTAAGGCAATCAAATATGAAAGTCATCAAATTTACATCAAACAGATAATAACAAAAGATGCTGATGAGAGGCAGGACTTATCTGGCAGTAAGTCCTGCTGCTGTTTGGATCGCTGGCTGTGATGCACATAACACACAAGCTTGCAATATAAAGCAGGACAACACCTGTCCCCCTGCAGCTCGGCTGTGTGACTGCACTAACCTGTCCTGTGTGACCCTCACCGTGTGACCCTCATGTCCATGCTGTCTCTGGAGGAGCAGATAGGAGACAAGACCTCCTATAACCTAAAATGAACCAAAGCTTCCTCCCAGTTTCTCTTTAAGCTGAATTTAACATCAGTTTATCTTCATGAAACAAAAGAATAAAGTGGAACAAGAACTTCTATCTTCTATCTCTCTCTCCTTTTAACTTCTCCGTGTCCCCAAGACCGGATCTCCTGACATCACAGAGCGCTTCGAGGAGAAATAATAATGAAATTATGAAATTAATAACGCATGTTTGGAGGAGCGTCCTCCGACTCTCTCTCTCTCAGTAGCTGATCGAGCGAGCGGAGCGCGCTGCACGACAACCCGCTCACTTAACATAATTCACGGCCCAAACCCAACAGAACAGATCGGGCTGATTCGGTTCGGGTTCGGTCTCAGGTTACAACTCCAGCGCTCAGCCCTGCAGAACCACGTAAAGGACCATAGGTTCCTACCCGGTAAACGTGGAGAACACCGCTCTGACAGATGTGGGTGCTGCGCTGGTGCCGCCGTTAAAATAACAAAACTACATTCCACTATTACTGATTATGGTACTCTTCTATGATGCAGAATCGTTTATGCCCGCATCTTGATGCGTGGATTATTTTCCTCAGCTCTATCTATCCTACACCTCCCGGTCAGCCGTCGAGGGTGGGGGTGCGCGTGGGGTTCGGGAGCCACAAAGAGAGGGCTCGCAGGTCGCCAATTGAGTATCACTGCCTTAAATCTTCTTTTCTTCCTGTTGTTAATGCGACTAGAGAGCAGCTACATAAACACACAACAGTCTGTTGCTCTAAATCTGTTCCTCAGATTTACACCTTGACAAATCTGTGTTGCTGACTTCTCAGGGTCAGTACTGTGACATCTGCAGTAAGGAGGACAGCGATCACGCCCATCCCATCACCAATGCCATTGATGGGACTGAACGATGGTGGCAGAGCCCACCTCTGTCCCGCAGCACAGAGTACAATGAAGTGAACGTCACCCTGGACCTGGGACAGGTAGGCATGCAGAATGTTCTGTTTGTTTCGGGTTGTTTCTGGGCTGGTGTTCATGTGTATCTCTGCTGTTTCTCTGTTTATGGGGTTAAACGGTCCTGAAATCTCCTCAGGCACTTCCTTTTTACGTCAAGATGGGTGTTTTGATTCTAATGAGCCAACGTGTTTCTGTGTCTTGTCAGTGAGTGAGTTCAGGGTTAGAGCAGAACGGGTTTGGTGTCTGATGAACGGATTTGAGCTGCTGCTGCTGATCCATCATGGTGAAGAGAGCCGAGTCCATTCTAACCTTTGAACACAAGCTGTAGGTAATGATCCAAAAAACAACCTTAGTCATAAAGACAAGTGGCCAAAGGGAGCAACCTTCCCTAGAGGCTGGACTCAGAGACGAGGCAAGCTTCTCCTCACTGAAATGAGCCCACTGAGGTGGTCTCAGCGTCTGGTGAGCATGCCTTGTGGACGCTTTCCATGGGAAGTTATTCAGTCATGACACCTCAGGCCAGATATAGGACTTGTGAGAAAGATTATAGAGATTATGTCTCAGTTCTGGGAATGTCTGGGGGTCCCTCTAGAGGAGCTGAGGCGGTGGCTGAGGAGCGAGAGGCCTGGGAATCTAGCTGGAGACTGGCACCAGATAACGTTTAAAAAAGCAAATGATTGAAAAAAATACTCTGCCCATCACGTACGGTACATAGGCATCAAATGGCCAGGGGGGCACCAACTTACCTAGCTTATAAAGCCCCCCCCCCCCCCCCCCCCCCCCCCCCCCCCCCCCCCCCCCCCCCCCCCCCCCCCCACCGATCAAACAGTTTCCGTCACAGAGCGGATCCGAGCGTAAGTCCGGGGTGATCGTGCCTTTTCAGTTCCGGGTCCTTGGCTTTTTGGAACCAGTCCACATCGCTGCCCACTTTTAAAGCTAGGCTGAAGGTTCATCTTAGGTCTAGTTCTTAGTTTTTGTTCTCATGTTTTAATGTTCAGATCATTTTTGTTTCATGGCTTTTTAAATATTTTATTGCATTTTAAATGTTGTGTTTCTGCGTTTTACTACATAGCTGTTTCATTCTGTTTTAGTTGTTCTTAACCCTTTGTTCAGCACCTTGGGTCCCCTTGACTGGGGGGTAGGAAGGGGCTTTGTAAATAAAATTGAACTGAATCAAACATGTTTTACTAGGGCTGAATGATTTTAGGAAAGGAATGAATTGCGATCTTTTTTCTAGCAGAAGATTTCAGTTTGATGTGGCCCAGGTGCTGCTCCAAACCTTAGTAAGCATCATGGTACGTCCGCTCAAAGTCCTGGATGTGTTCTTGCTCCGTCCAATGTGTCGAGGGTGCATCAATGAATCCTTCTGTGGACTTGGGACTGCAAAGTATCCCATGATGCATTGTGTCGCAAACCATTACACTCCAAACGTCAGAGGAGAGAGCTCATAGCTGTAGTGTTTTTATATCAAATACTAGTAACCAAGTGTAATTAAATACATATTAAGTTGTCTGTTATTATATGAAATTGTGTGCAACCTGTAAAACTTGTGTGTTTGTGTCTTCAGAGTCTTCACAATAACCTCTAAATGCTAATTAAAAGCAGCGTTGCCATAACTGTCTCTGTTATATTGAAGTAGAAAATGTTTTTCTTCATCTAACTGTGTGAAATGCTGCTTTTTGTCCAATTTGATCAAAAACGGACCAAATATTATTATTAAAATGTAAAAACTAGACTTTTATTTTTATTTCAGGTCTTTTTTTAAGCAGTGGTTGTTGCCATGACATTACTGGTTTACTGTCCACTTTTACCTGAGCGGAGGTGGAAGAAAGACAGGCTGCCTTGTTCTCAGCAGCTCCTGGTTGATGCACTTTTCCACTACCAGTTAGGTCTTCTCTAACATCATCTCACAGCATCGTGGCGACCAGTCTACGCTGTTCAGCACAATTAACTCTACTGTCTGATAGACTTACTCCACGGTTGCTTTGTGCATGGGTCTACAGAACCTTTTAAACAATGATTGTTGATATTAGGCTCAGCCTCTAGGACCAACGGTCCAAGTGCAACCGCCTAGCCCTCCTATTTTCTCAGACTTTGCTCTAGTTGAGCTTCCTGAGTTGATTAGCTCCACAAAGCCATCTGGCTCTCCTGTGGACTGCCTCCCGCCTAAATTGGTGCATGACTCGGTGACTACACTGAGCCCAGCGCTCAAACATTATTAACACTAGTCTCAGCACTGGAGTGTTCCCTTGGTTTTTAAAGATGCGCTTGTACAGCCAAAATTAAATAAATCCGGCCTCAATCACTCCAGCTATGAGAACTTTCATCCAATCTCGAAAGTCCTGTGCCTTTCGAAGGTTCTGGAAAAATGTTCATACACAAATCTCAGCCCACATCCTATTCTATTGGACTGGCTTGGTTCTTGGGTAGGGGTGACGGGAATTGCCCTTGAATGGTTCTGCTTCTACCTAGCCAACCAATCCATCACTGCTCAGATTGGTGCGTGTACATCTCCCAGTCTCCCACTGCCTTGGAGTGTGCTGCAGGGCTCCGTCCTCAGGCCACACCCTTTCTCCATATATTTCTTCCTGCTGGGAAAAATCGTGGAACAGCTTGTTCTTAACGATCACATCTATGCCGACAATTGCCAAATTTATGTGGTGTTGAATGGGAAAAGCGTAGACTCCCAAGTTTTGGCAAGTTTGGCTGACATAAAGGGCTGACTAGCTGCCAAGAGTTAAAAACTGAGTCTATCGTTTTTTACACCCGCAATCCCTCTGGCTCTCCATCTGCTTTTGACTTTTCTACTCTAAACTCTAAGCAGTGTGTAACTAGTCTCTGTGTAAAAAAAGATGCTGGCCCCTCAGAGGAAAACAAGACCTCACCACTGAGTTTATCAGTTATGTCATCTAACTTGTTTGAGACCAATTCTGAAGCGGAGGCACGTGGAATTAGTCATACATGCTTTTATAACTGTCGCTTGGACTTTGCAAACACACTCCTTATTGGTACTCCTGAACTGGCTGCAGGTCGTCGAGAACACTGCTGCTAAGTTTTTAACAAACACAAACCGAGTCCGACGTAGCAATATCACCCCAGTCCTGGCATGTTTCCACTGGCTCCCTGTTACCTTCCATGTACGGTTTGAGTAATTGACTTTTGTAATTAAAGCCATATATGACTTAGCACCTCCTTATCTGTCCAACCTGCTCTATGTAACCACGCACACTCCCCACATGTCCTACAAAGCACAGGCTGAACAAGTGTTTGTCTATGCTGCCCCCATGCACTGGAATGCACTTCCCATTACAGTTAAGAAGAAGAAGAAGAAAATATCATTTCTATAGCGCCTCTCAAGATAAAAATCACGAGGCGCTTCACAAAAACAAAAAAAACATGTTAAAACATAAAAAAGCATTTAGAAAATGTTTAAAAATATATTTAAAATGAGCAAGAATAAGCAACTGGGATTTAAAAGAAAAAATGTTAAGAACGAGAGAGAGTGAACAGGAAAGAGGGAAACCAGTGGATCCTGAGGAAGGTGGAATAGGTGGGGAGAGCAGAATAAAGAGAGAGAGGTGAAGAAGGTCATACAAAAGCCAGCTTGAACAAGTGAGTCTTCAGCTGCTTTTTAAAGGAGACCACTGAGTCCACTGATCTCAGGCTCAGGGGGAGAGAGGTCCAGAGTCTGGGGGCCACAGCAGCAGATGATCTGTCACCTTTGACCTTTAGCCTGGTGCTGCACAACCAGTAGGCTTTGATCACTGGACCTCAGGGACCTGCTGGGGGTGTAGGGACTAAGAAGATCACCAATGTAAGATGGTGCTTGTCCATGTAAGGCCCTATAGACCAGAACCAGGATCTTGAAATGAACCCTGAAGTTGACTGGCAGCCAGTGAAGCTGGAGGAGAAGCGGGGTGATGTGGGTGTGTTTGGAGGACTTGGTCAGAAGCCGAGCACAGGCGTTCTGAACCACCTGTAGACGGTTCAGGGAGGTTCTGCTCAGACACGTGAAAAGAGAGTTACAGTAGTCTAAGCGTGAGGAGATGAAGGTGTGGAGAACTGTCTCAAGTTCAGAGCGGGACAGAATGGGACTCAGCTTAAACCCCCTGACCCGGGAGCCGCGAACACTCAGGCAGACCAAGGCACCACACTCCACACCAGGTGTGGCAGGGGGAGGGTAGGCGAAGATGTGTAGTAGCGCAAGAAGTCCCAGGAGAGGGGAGGAGTCCAAGGCCCCACCTGACATATGCAGTCATACACAAACACAGTCACACACTCCCTCCTTCATGCTCACACACACACATATAACCTAAGACTTAAAAAAATGCACGCCCGACACCCACTCATGCTCCCCATACACACCCTATTCACTCTGGTCCCGGTACTGCTGCACATGGGGTACAACCATCACCGGTTCCCAGAGTTAGACCCTTTCTGCTGGGGTGCTGATGAGCAGGCTCCCCCGCCCAACGCCGAGCAAAGCAACCCACCACCCCAGAGCCCTGCCAAATCCCCCTCCTAGCCTACAGCCTCGGGAAGCCAAGCGTGCTAAGACCCCTAGTCTCCCTCCGCCTGCTCCAATATAGTGTTGGTGCGTGTTGATGAGGTGTATTCGTGGTTGTGGTGAGCGGGCAGTGCAGGTATCGTTTGGCCTATGCCAGCTGATGCCACCACACCACCCCTCTTCCCCCCACAGCCCTCTGTGTCTAAGTGAAGTTTAAAATTGGAAGTGGGCATCGGCACTTGGGATGAGGCTGAAAGATCCCCTTGCCAAATGCCGTTGAGTGTGCTCACTCCCAAGGCCCTAAGTGTGTGTTTGCGTGGAATGTCAAGGGTGGAAGTGTTTAAGGTGCAAATAAAATTGGGGGCAGGTTGCCACAGAAATGTGGAAATGGGGTCCATACCCGCACCCCCGACTTGTCCACCCCCCAAGGTTGTATGTGCATGTTTGTGTGATGATGTGAGGGAGCAGGAGGAGAGAAATGTGTGGGGATGGGGAGGAATGGCTGGTTGGCCTAAAGCTTGGTTAATGCTTGACGCATTCACTTTCCGCTTGGTGATGCGACTCGCGGATGGAACGCGCTTCACAACTTGCAGCGTTTATGGTTCATGCTGCTCGTCTCTGCGGTGAGCCAATATTCTCCCAAACTGTAGGGGGCAGCATGGAGCTCTACGGCATGCATCCAACACAACACCATAGTAGAAGTAGAAATTACTGTTTACAACATGAAAGTTGAGAGCCAACTCAGCTCTTTTAGAATTGGTGAAGTGTTCTTGTTTCCGCCAGGATCACCGCTTTTCCCTTGCCTTCACATATCGGTCCCTCATGTTTTTCCAACATTTTTTAACAGCATCCTCGTCTTTTCCGACAGTGCGAGCTATTTCTCTCCAAGAATTATTAACAACATGTTGATCACGGTGATCTTTGAGAGCTGAATCATACAAATGTCTGTATTTAAGAACTAGTTCTTGCCAGTCCGCCATGTTTTTCTGTGTTTGACCGTCCGCATGGTTAGAAAATTCCCTAGGTGCGCAGTGCGGAAAGTTCTGGCCGTACGGAGGCCAGGTGGAGGGGCGTGGTTGTTAAAATTACACAATTTTGCCGTGTGGAGCCATGCAAACCTCGCGGACGCGTCAAGCATAAACCAACCTTAAACCTCCAGGGAGCCAGCTCCCCCACTGGCCCCAATAGGCACCTCCATTGCCAACATGCCACCCAGGGCACACACACACACACACACACACACACCTAAGGACAATTTAGACAGACCAATTAACCTAACAGTCGTGTTTTTGGACTGTGGGAGGAAGCCGGAGAGAACCCACGCATGCACAGGGAGAACATGCAAACTCCATGCAGAAAGATCCCAGGCCGGGAATCGAACCCAGGACCTTCTTGCTGCAAGGCAGCAGCTCTAACCACTGTGCAGCCCCTATTTTCTCGTTCTCCTTTTTATTTATTCCAGCCAGTGAGGACTTATTGTTGATTGACCGTTTAGTTTGTAGAAGCTTAGAGTGAGGTCAGGTGTGTTGGGCTGATGTAAGGCTCTCTCTGTTTTCCATCCCTACCTGTGCTTCAGGCTCATGTGCCCAGGTGTGTTTGTGTACAGCTTCATTCCACAGGTGTGTTGTAGTGGAAGAATCAGGTTACATATTGGGGGGGGGCAATAAATACAGTCTGAGAAGAAGGTGAAATGAAATTCCTCACCAGGCAGGTGGAGGGTTACAACATGGAGAAGACAAGTGTGAGAGGAGAGCAACACAGGTGAGGAGGAGGGGATTGTTGCTTCAGCATGCTAACATTAGAGCACAGCAGTGTGCATGTGTGTGTGTGTGTGTGTGTGTGTGTGTGTGTGTGTGTGTGTGTTGTCTTTATATGCTTAAAGAGACTATGTGTAGGTTTCACCATACATTTCTGGGAATATCCATCAAAATGTTGTTGAAAGGGAATGAAATGATGCCCAGTTGCTGAAAAATATTGGTGGCTTCGTAACATATAACCATAAAAATCAGGTCTAAAATACATGGGAGTAGGTCTAAGGGCGTTTCTCAATGTCAAGGCGTCTTGCTGCCGCGGACGTCGGTTTATCTTGAACATAACTTGCTTTTAATATTGATCAAAACCGCCATCATTATGTGTTTTTGACAAGCCGCTCCTAAAGGTGTTTGTCCCCCACAGTCCCCAGGCAGTCTCTGGTGATCTGAGCTCCAACTCCAACTGGTTTTATTTAAAAAGCAAAACTTACGGTCCATGTTTACTTTCATTTTCAACATCATTTTTCACCAGAGTGCGGCAGTAACTCCCTACGTCATCATGACACCTCCCTCTGTTGCTCCATGGCACAATCGCCATTTATAAGATGGACAATTACTGCAGTATTACTACCAAGTGAGGTGGAACGAACGCCGCCAAATTCGCACAACGCCATGCCGGCACGGCGCGTTTATAAGACACACTGTTGCAGTAATATTGCACCGATTTGCCGGCATGGTGTGTCTTGTAAAAAGGGTTATAGATGTTTAAATGTTTATATTTATTTTATATTATAAATGCACTGTATAACTCTTACATGGCAGGCAGGAGTCAGGGATAAACAGGGAGGCAGACAGGTTCAAACAGGGCAGCAGACGATCTCGCACTGAGCAGCAGCAGCCAGGTGCTTAAATAGGGAGCAGCACAGTTGAAATTAGTCAGCTAGATGACTGCTGCTGCAGGGAGACAGGAAAACACAGAGGTCAGTGTCATGGTCTGAGTCTGCCCCTTCCCTCATGTGTCTCCTCGTGTTCTCCATCCGTCTCTAGATTCTCCTTTTGTGTCTCCTAGTGCCCTCACGTGTCCTTGTCTGTCTTCCTCATGTGTCTCCTGGTGCTCCCCATTGCCCCCAGATCTTCAGCCCTCTAGGTTTCCCTCCTCAGGCATCCCCCTCCCAGGTCCTGTGCTCCCTTGGCCCCCTTTTAGTCACGCCCCTGTAGTTTTTCTTTCTGTAGTGTTTTCCTCTAGTTTCAGTTAGAATATTAGTTATGTTTGCTGCCCTTCAGGTCTTTAGGTTTTATTCTCAGGTCATTTTCCTCTAGTTACAGTTGTTCATGTTATTAGTCTCTGTAGTATATTTATTCCCATCGGTGTTTGAGGTTTTTCCCCCCTCCTTAGATCATTAGTTATGTTCCTGCTCTTCTTGGCTTTAGTCTTTATTCTTAGGTCATGTTTGTTTCCTCCCTAACCAGTAATTGAGTTCACCTGGTCTCTCTCTCCCCACACACCTGCAGTTCTTCTCCCTCTCATCCTCCCCAGTGTATATAACCCTGTCTGTGTCTCTATGTGTGTGTGTCGGTCCATTGTTTTCTGTCAGTCTCGTCTCGTTTTGGATCTCTAGTGGTTCCAGTGCTTCTTGACTCTCTAGAGTTTTTGAATCTCCAGTTCAGCATTTGGATATTTTTGGTTTTTGGCTTCCAGCCCTTTGGATTTATTTTGTTTTGTTCATCCTCAATAAAAGGATTTTACTTAAGCTCCACTCCTGCCTCATGTCATCCTGGGTTCTGCATTTTGGCTCCTAACCTCCTCCTGGCTCGTATCGTGACAGTCAGGGCATGATCATGACATCTTAACAGAAATGGTTTGATGAGAAAAGCTGCGTTTGGAAAAATCTAAATTATATGTTCCTAATCTTTCTAGATTATTAACTAATAACAGTTTATAAACCAAAGGACCTTCGGTGGAAGAGGTCTTTTCCGGTTCTGAGTTCTAACATGTTCCTGTGAATATCAGATTTGGTACTGTCCAAAACTATGTAACCAAAGCAGAATAATCATGATTAGAGACCAGCTCAGTGGCCTAGTGGTAGAGTTTCCACCCTGAGGCTGGGAGGTCAGGGTTCAAGTCCTGGTCGGGTCATACCAAAGACTCTGGAAAAAAAAAGGGACCCAATGCCTCCCTGCTTGACAGTCAGCACTACGGGGTTGGATTGGGAGGTTAAACCACTAAACGGTTCCCGAGCGCGGCTGTGTCTGCAGCTCACTGCTGCCTCAGGGGATGGGTCAAATGCGGAGAACAAATTTCACACACACACATCAGTGTGTGTGACAACTAATGGGACTTTAACTTTATTAATCATGAGTTTTCCAGATGGGTCCTCTGGCCGGGGCCAGACCCACGGATGTGTCTTGTGAAGGGCTGTTGGACAGTAGACTGGACAGAAGACTCTCAGGAGAACTGATAATGTCTCCCAGTCTCATACACACACTGGTTTGTTGGCAGCGTTCCCAGCAGGACCAACACAGAGAGAAGCACAAATCTCTAGAGACGCTCCTGCAGCACTGACGTAGCTCCATTGTTCACTGCGAGTCACTGGTGTTGCACCAGCCTGTTGATTCAGTTCAGTTAGACTGGTCTTCTGTGTGGGAGAAATAATTAGCTTCTCAAAGGTCAAGTTCTGAGTCAGGTGGTGGTTGATGTGTGACAGACCAGCACGCATTTTCCCTTCCTTTTTACACTTTTATTACACGTATCAGCAATAAATACGGAGAAACCTTACAGAACTTTGGATGTGGTGGTCACTTTTAGAGCTGGGTTTTTGTTAACGATGACAAATAGATTTCATTGATGCCCGTTTTTTTCATAACGAAAACTAGACGCTGGCAAGCTAAAAATAGCTAGCCTGGCCTGCCAGACTCGTCCTCTGTCGAAATGAGCGGGAGTTTCGTTAACGAGCCGAGACTAGACGTAAACTATGCTCTCACTACACATTTCTGCCTGTCTCACAAAAGTTAAAAGTAACAGCGCTAATGTCTATGTCCTCTACTCAGACCAGCTTCAGCAGCTGAGTGAAGTTGGCTCCTCACCCACATCAGGAAGCCCTACCGCTCTATTTACGTGGATTTCTGGAAGCAAACTTCACTCAGCTCAGCTCAGCACTTCCCTGCACAGCGCTCATTGATGCTACTACGAGCGACGACGTTGTTACTTTTAAATTATTTCGTTATGTTAACACGTTTCTTATCCATGTGCGTCCAGAAAAAGTCGTACTTTTGGGCAGATAAATGAAAGAAATGACGTTTTTAACAGGTTTTATCTGAACAGGTTTAAAACGAATGTTTTAAAGTCAGGATTATTGTTATGTTATTGTCTGAGATTGTGTCCCATAGCCATAAATAAATGATGTTGGTATGAAACTCACTCCCGTAGCTCAGAGTACATGTCTGACCCATAAGCTCATTTGTTAGAGGATACTTAGTTTAATGTTTCGTAAAATTCAAAACAAAACTTGTTGTCGACTAAAACCTTTTTGATTTTTAGTCGACTAAAAATGACTACAACTAAAATGCGTTTTCCTCATCAAGACTAAGACTAAAACTAAGATGCCCGCCAAAAAAAAACACGGTTTTAGAGAGCCCAGTCAAACAAAACCGGTTCCATGTGTTGGTTCTAGAAGAACCCCTTTCTGGGTCAGCAGTAATGTGGGCGTTTTACCGGTCTGTGGTGGTGAAGAGAGAGCTCAGACGGAAGACAAATCTCTCTCTCTCTTTCTCCCTCTCTCTCTCTCAATTTAATGGTCGATCTTTGTTCCTACCCTCACCTATCATCACGGGCTTTGGGTGGTGACTGAAAGAACGAGATCGTGGATACAAACGGCCAAAATGAATTTTCTCAGCAGGCTGTCTGGGCTCTCCTTTAGAGATAGGGGAGAAGCTCAGCCATTCGGGAGGGGCTCAGAGTAGACCTGCTGCTCCTCCACATAGAGAGGAACCAGTTGAGGTGGCTCGGGCATCTGGTTAGAATGCCTCCTGGACGCCTCTCTAGTGAGGTTTTGTGGGCACGTCCATCAGAGGAGACCCAAAGAAAGACCCTGTGTCGGTGATGAAAACCTATACTTGCCAGTTGTACGCGTACC
>SSNQ01034233.1:115132-132632 GCA_006942095.1 Nothobranchius kuhntae
CCCCCCCCCGGTTCATTGTTTGTACCCCCTTGTAAAATACTCTGGCTCCGCCCCTGCCTGAATTTCCCAGAGCATTTTGCTCATAAGTGTGTGCATGTGATCAGTGAATAAACCAGAACAAGGTGTTACAGGCAGTGATTATGATGTCAGACCTCTCAGGTTCTTCCACACATGAAGGTGTTTCCCATCTGATTTTATTCAGGCCCATCTCAAAATGTTTGTTGGCTCCATCAGGCAGCGCCATCCCAACCCTCTGACCCCCTGACCCCTTGCTTTGCCGCGTTTCTTTGTCCCGCCATGTTTGCCCACCCTCATCACCCTCTTTTGATGGAGTGGTGCTGGGCCCTCCCAGAGCCCCTCTCAATGGGGCCTTTATCACATCATTGTGTCAGTGAGTGTTCGACTCATTCACTGAGCCTGCAGAGAGCAAACATGGAGGGAACCGTCAGATGGGAGTGGAAGTCTGAGGAAACAGCTTCAATGGAATTCAATTAAAGAGCAGATTAGATTGTTGAATGAGTCACACACAAACAGACCCGTGGACATCTGCAGTCCTGTGTTGAATGTGTTCTTCCTAAATCAAATTTCCTATTCAGAGGAAAACAAACAGTAGGGAGAGGAAAGACTGCTCAGAGGCAGGTTCTTTTGTTTCTCTGTGAAGCTCAAGTGAAGTTTTCATGGTGAAACCCGAGAAGACAGGACCCCTCCTCTGCTGTAAAAACCAGCATAGGTGTTACCAGCACATGCTGGTTTAGCTGGTGAAGCACGCTGGCCTATGCTAGCATACCAGCACCGAAACCCAACATTCGCTGGTCTATGCTGGTTTTTAAGCAGGGTTGGTGTTTGGTCCTTGTTTGACATGCTGCTGAACCCAAACTGAGTTTCATTAATCTGGATAAAATGTTTGCGTTAAATGTGATCAGAATATTTAAATGTTAGGGTTAAACCGTATCCAGGGAGTGTTACAGCTACACCATGTAGGTTGCATTTGATGATCCGTCAACACTTTTCCTACATCTGAACGCTGACTGAACACTAAACAGCTCAGCCTGTCTTGTTTTTCTATTAAAAAATTCCTGCTCTATTTTTTTATCTCAGTTCATTCTAACAGCACCCCCCACCCCCACCCCCACACCACAAACTCGTATTTCTACCCATATAAGGACCTTGAATTGACTTCCATTCATTTTAGTAACTGCATTTATTCCTAATCCTAAACATAACCAGTGTATTTCTAAACCTAACTGTAACAAAAACTATTCACACCTAAACCTAGCCCCCCAAGCCTGAAAAAGGGGTCCACCATATTAGCCTTTAGGCCCATCGCTCTCCAGGAGGTTAGTGAGTATGTCAGAAACAGTGCTAAGTAGAATAGTAGAACAAACACATACACACGAGGAAAAACACAGTAACAACCTGTGATAGACTGCTTGGTGGAGCTGATTTTGTAATAGATATTTGCTGCTTCAGTCCAATATAAAATGAACTGTTGGGAAATGACTACAGCTTCATGGCAGTAATAAATGACCGCAGAGCTGTTGAACGTACAACTAACGCAGATGGGTCTGTTCAGTGTAAAGCAACAAACAAGTAAACCTCGTATTATAAAACTGTGGTGTGTGTGAGACGCCCGTTTTTGGCAGGCACCTTAGTTTTAGTCTTAGCCTTGATGAAAATGATGCATTTTAGTCGTAGCCAGTTTTAGTCGACAGTGTCCTTCACACTGGTGAAGGACACGGTCCTTCCTTGGTCAAAGAAATCGGTTAAATGGAACAGACTTACATCCCGTGACCGCGCCTTCCACGGCGGTCAAGTAAAATCAAGTGACACGTTACATTTTATATGTATTAGTGTCAATATGAATAAATAACGAGCCTTTTAATTTTTAAATTGTGCATAAATTTGTTGCATTAAATATATAAGTGAGTTACTACCCTCTAGCCACCGAAGCTGCAACTACTGAGCTACTAACCAACCATAGATAACTTATTTGGATCTAAAAAAAATATATTTTAAATTAGTTGACTTACTTTTAAACTTGAAAATTGCCCCAGAAGTAGCTACCGGCTCCTGATCCGCCATTCTTTTGAAAATACCGCGGTGTATTCTGGGTAATTTTTAACCAAGGCTAGACTACAAGATAGCTAAACGGCTAACAAACGAAGAACACATGGCTCGGTAGAACATGAACATTGGAACACGTCTTGGTAGTTCCTGATGACGTGTCTCCTAGGCAACCGGGGTGGGGCCAAGACATCAAGGCAAGGTTCCTTGGCATTGAGAAACACCTTATGTCTCTCGGCTGGCCAGGGAACGCCGTGTGATCCTCCCGGAAAAGCTGGCTCAAGTGGTTGGGGAGAGGAAAGTCTGGACCTCTTGGCTTAGGCTGTTGCCCCCACGACCCGACTCTGGATAAGTGGAAGAAAATGGATAGATGGTTGGATGGATGGATATAACATATGTGCGATCCAGGATGTAAGGCAAAGCAGTTTAGAAAATAGCTCTTTTAAGTCCATTGGCTTCTTCTGGGGGCCCATGAGCTGACAGGAAATGGAGGAGACTTAAGCATAGGGCACACCGGAGGCAGACACACCACGCCACGTCATCATCTTAAATAGAAGCCAATTATAGTTAATGAGAGTGCCAACACGGGAAGCGCTGCGCCGCATCCCAGAAGCGCCGCGCCAAGGTGTTAAAGATAGGCGCCAGTTCATTGTGGAGTACTTTACAACAGACATAACAACACGGAACAGCTTTACGGCACAAACCCAGTTGCAGTTTTGATAAGTTTAACGTACAACGGCAAGTCTGGTCAGATATAAACAATAGAGTCACTTCTCGATTACTGTTCTCAAGTCCCGCGTAATGTTGTGACCTTCGCAACTTTCCAAGAAGTGCTCAGCGGCACGTCCTGTGTGACCACTTGACTTCTCAAAACCGCGGGTGTGATGCGGCGCATCTGCCTCCGGTGTGCCCCAGGCTTTAGGCCCCCTATAGCTAGTCTGAGCTAACAGCTAGTCTGAGCTAATAACTAGGCTGTTTCTCAATATTCAAGGATGCTAGCTCGTTCTTCTGTTCCAGACAAGTATGTTCCTACCAAGGACATCAGAAAGTCTGCTCTACCGAGTACGGGAGGACGAGGACGGTATTTGGAACAGAACCGTACTCCGCTGTGTCCTGGCAACAAGTGCTGCTTCTTCGTACAGTTACAAAAACGACCTGACATCAAAATAAAAGTCTAGTTTCTTCATTAAATGACAAAAAACAACAAAAACTTCTTATTTATTGTATATTTGGCCCACTTTTGATCAAAACTATTAATACTAGCATTTCCTGATCGTCAGTGATTAAAATAAGTGTATTTTTCATCAGAAGAGAGCTACAGTGCTTTTATTTTGATAGTGGGTTAGCTAATTTGCATTGTGAAGGATGTGAGAGTGAAACCCATACACACAGGAAAATTTACAGTTTACACACGATTATTTTCAATAACAGACAACATTATTTTATTTTATTTCCATTTCTAATAAACATTACAGTTATTAGCTTTCTCCTCTGACATTCGGAGTTTAACGGTTAGCGGTGGAATGCATTAAACTTTGCTGTCCCAAGTCCGCAGGAGGATGCATCGATGCGTCCTCGATACAATGGGCGGAGCAAGAACACATCCAGGAACTTTGAGCGAACTTGCCGTTATGCATACTTAGGATTGGAAGAGTCCTTGGGCCATTGTTGATGGCGTTTCACAAAGACATGAGTACACAGGTGCGGACAAGTATGCATGTTGAGTAATGGCCCTGGTCTGAGCTAACAGCTAGTCTGAGTAAATAACTAGTTTGAGTGCAGCCATGGACATAATCTCCTACATTTCACCAGCAGTTTAGTTGATGACGTCACTTTATTCACCTTTATTTTGCCGATAGTTTTTCAGTCCAATACCGCTCTGATGGTGAAGTGAGGAACGACTTGATGCCCTGCAGCCCTTCTGTCTCTACTCCTCCATATCTTTATTCCAGAATATCCAAACTGATCTGGATAAAGTAAAGTCAAACAAAGCCAGCGTCCATCCGACTGAAGTCAGTATATGTCATCATATTACCCAAACACCTGCTGTTTCTCCTCCTCATGCTCTCTTTTATTGTCTCTGGATTTGAGCATCGGCTTCTCTGCCTTCTTGTTGGAATTGTGGAAAGTGCTCATAAAATAAATAAAACTGATAATAAAACTGCTTTCAAAACAAGCCTGAAATCGCTAAATAACTTTACTGATAAAAAGAGAGTGATATGCAAATAAGTGTGAAACTGAAACTAATGTGAACTGGTGGTGAGATGACTAAAGATGTTTTTGACTATTTTATCATGTTCTCCAGATAGGATTCCTTTCTAATCCTGTTGAGCACACCTTTTTTGGTGAACCTCATTGATGGTATTTATTCTTCCTAAGTCCAAGCACAAAGAAGTACAAATTGCAGTCACTCTGTGAAAGAGGGCAGAGCGTCGAGCTATTCAGGAAGAAAGCATCTCAAAGTGTCCTTAAGGGAGTACAGCTTTGGCCCCAATCATGTTTTCTGTCTGGATTTAGTCTGAAGAGGAAGTCCTCCTCCTCACGCTGAAGATAGACATCCGTCCATAGCTGCACCGACGGAATTCACACTGGATACTAACCCAGACCAGGCTCATCTAGTGTGTGTGTGTGTGTGTGTGTGTGTGTGTGTAATTGTTTTCTTATGCTTAAGTGGACAGATTCTGACCTGTAGCATGTGGGCATTTCCACATTTTGGGGACAGCTGGCTGGTCCACACAATGACAAAACCCCCTAATACTTGAATTTAGAGGTATGGGGTGAAGAAAGTTTGGTCTTTTGGTCTATAGTGTGTGTGTGCGTGTGCATGTGCACACGTGTGTGTGTGGTAGAGACTGGTGACACATGCAGGTCAAATAGAAGAAAAACAGATCAGTCTAAACTCCCAAAGGGGGTTCTGTTAGAGTGACCCACATCCCAATATTCTGGTGTGGAGAAGGGATGGACTAGGTCGGGGGTTGGGGGTCGGGGTCATTCAAAGGCAGAGGGGGTGGGGTGAAAAGAGGTGTGTTTCCATTGCCGGAACTTCAGTCATTTCTGGAAGGGGAGATTGACCGGGAAATCAGATGACCTCTCAGCTGCTGTCTCCTCTCCAATCCAGCTCTTTCAGGACTTTACTCAGATGGCAGCGGATGTCCTGGCAAAGAGTTATGTCACTGGTTAGCGCCAAAAGGTGCCCACAGTAACATTAAAGTGTTATTCTGTGGAAGTACGGCAATTTAAAGAGGACCTGGAGAGGTGCTGTGTGATGGAAAATGTGGTGTTCAATGACCAGAAGAAGCACAGTTTTTTTTGGCGCTCTGCCTGTGTGTGTGTGTGTGTGTGTGTGTGTGTGTGTGTGTGTGTGTGTGTGTGTGTGTGTGTGTGTGTGTGTGTGTGTGAGTGAGAGAGAGGTTAGAACCAGCCCTTCACCTTTGACCTCTCAGGATTGCAGAGGAGGTTGATAAAAGTGACTTCCTCTTGTTTCCTCCATGAAACTTTACTAGGAACATCTTATTTAACCCCCCCTCCACACACACACACACACACACACACACACACACACACACACACACACACACACACACACACACACACACACACCCCTCTTATCGCTCATCCTTTTTCTCTATCCTACACTGATTATGGAATATGAGGCAGCTGTCCGTCCCTGCGCTGGGCCCTTTGGAGGAGGAAGGTGAAGAAAGTGAAGGTCACTCCAGAGAAAACCTGTCCTCCCTTTCTGGTTTCCCTCTCTACTCCTTCCTGCTTTACTTTAACTACATGAGAAATATTTTAGTTCCTGTGGGAGTTTTCTCATCAGCTGACTTGATGCTCTATAATCACTTTCCATTCTAATCATTCCAAAATCCGTATCGCTGTCGTGTCACACCTGTTCATAATCTCTAACGAGAGCGTGGATGTGAGGTAGCTGTGTGGTTCTGATCAGGACCTCAGAGCCAGTGGAGGATTCTGCCAACAACCACTTCAGCCTGACTTTAGGATTAAACTTCGACTGAAATGAACTACAGAAGAAGAATGAGACCGTCGTCGATGATTCTGATGTTTGTCACATACATTAATGTTTAGATCTAAATGATAACACACACTGGTTCATCATTATCACAACAGCCATGTGGTTATTATAGATACAATGAGTTTATCTGGTCATCCCCCCTTCCCCGCACGCACACACACACACACACACACACACACACACACACCAGTGTCTGATAAGTGTGGTCTGGGAAGACAAGTCTATCTGTTCCACAACAGGAGGCACCTCCTATATTTCTGCTCCTCGTCCTTCTGCTTCTGCTTTAATCACATGAGGTCTTCCTGCTGGCTTGACCTTTTAACCTCTTGTTTTGGCGTGACCTCTCTAAACCTTTCCCTGCATTAAAGAGTTTCTTCTGAGTACAGAAATCGTGAAGTCCCCAGGTTAAACCAGAGGCTTCATAGTGAAGCATTCTATCTTCACCATGGAGCTCATCATTGTTGCTTTGTAAGATTTAAGTCTAAACATTTTTTTTTAATTAATTATAGTGTAAAGGTTGTTAGTTGCTTCACCATTAGTTTGTTTCTGTCTCCTATGGGTGTGTTGGTATGGGTTAGTGCAGTGGTTTACTATCTGGGGTCCAGATCCCCCAAGGGGACCCCCCACTAGATTGTTTGTGCAGAGGTTACCAAGATTATAATAGTAAAGATTATAATCCCAATAATACAATTGGTACTCTGTATGCCTGTATAAAGTTGGTAATAAATCACTTTTAATGTGTGTATGTGGGTAGGAGGTGGGGTGAGGGGTCATCGCTTGTCTTAGATGCAGCTATGGGGGCTCCTCAAAGAAAAACCTTGGGAACCACTGGGTTAGGGTATGTTGATGTTTGTGACGGCGGGCCGAGACGTCCTGAAATCCAGCAGATTGTTACTCTTAACTCAGCCTCTCTGATCTTGCCACAACATGCTGGAGATGCATTCCTGTGTGGAAGCTTCTCACAAGCCCCCGTTGGACTGGGGGA
The DNA here is from genome assembly GCA_006942095.1 of Nothobranchius kuhntae. Taxonomy (NCBI): domain Eukaryota; kingdom Metazoa; phylum Chordata; class Actinopteri; order Cyprinodontiformes; family Nothobranchiidae; genus Nothobranchius; species Nothobranchius kuhntae. Next base: position 122,215 of record SSNQ01034233.1, read on the forward strand.
GTCAGATGGGGGTGGGGGAGTCAGATGGACATGGGGGAGTCAGATGGGGTTGAGGGAGGAATGGAGCAGTGAGGTGGTAAACGAACTTTTCTTGAATAGCACTTTTCTAAGTCAGAATACTTCAAAATAGGGTGGGCGATATGGAAAAAAATTATATCACCATTTTTTTCTGTTTAGACAATTCAGAAGTTTTGGAAGTAATTTACCATTAAAATACATACATTTAAAAGTATTTACAGAAAATAGGATATTTCATTTTTGTCTGTTTATCTAATCACAGCTGAGAGCTAGAGACACGTGTCTCAAGTGTCCCACAAGCACTTTTATTTAATTATATATTTATAATTAACAGGGCTGTACGTTAACTTACAGCACTGGTGCTACGAAGATCGTAGGTTCTGTAACACAGAACATAAAGTTGTAGCACCAGCATTAAAAATACGTTACAATCTCTAAAGCCAAAAGTAGTTCTTACAATGACTTAAACACACTGACAGACACCAGTAGCACGTGTGATTAAAACACAATAACAACCACCAGAGCTAATTCCTAGTGGTGTGAGTCTAATTCACGTACATTTTAAAGCTGTTTTTGGTTTTCTTCAGTTCGGATGAGTGTAGATTTGAACTTCAGAAAGCAGAACATCTCTGTCAATGCGTGTGCGTCTCTTCCTCGCAGAGCTGATGGACAAGTGTAAATTAGGCTTAAGCTACTAAAGCAATACACAGCTCATTTCATGAAGTCAAGACAAAAGTCTAACTTCAGTCTTACCTTTGCAGGGTTATGGTCGTAATAATCCGTGTTATAGTAAAAAATAAAAAAATCCACTCTGTTCGTGTAATCCTGTGTCCCAACGCCACACTGAGCTGCTTCCTGCTGGTTTTGTTCAATTTTTATTTACAGGAGAGTGTGTACAAATCTCTGGCGCCACAGTCCATCATTTTCCGGTTCTCCATAATAAAAAACTCCATGAGATGTACTCAGCAAAAATAAATAAATAATAAACAAACAAACAAACAAATAAAAGAAAGATGAACTGTGGAGAGCTTACGGTTCTGGGTGAACATCCTGAGCTGAGCTGAGACCGCACCTGGTTTCAGTCGCAAACATCTGCACCCAAAGGCTCTTCTATTGTTTGTACTGGAGGGGGGATCCCACGCTCATGTGCCAGTTAGCGTAGCGTAAAGTTTGCTGTGCCCAACAGGAACAGGAAATACATTACAAAAAGTTTCAGTCACGGTAAAAATGTGAGAATGTTTTTAAACTACACTCAGGTGTAGATTATACACAGCACTTATAGTCTGTGTGATGTAGAGATTATTTAGTTTGGTGCTAAATGATCTATATCTATTTATCTACAATAAATGTTCTATCTAAAGTGATTTAATAATTAATCAATACAAATGTTTATTCCTGTAATTATTTATTTCAGATCATAAATTTCACAAGATTAGTATACTTGTTGAATTTAATCTTAATCTATCAGTATATTCACACATTAATAATATTATTATGAATGTTTAAAGTCTCTTTCCGGAGTATTTCTCTTATCCAATGGCACCATCTAGTGGCTGACAAGCATATCACACAAATAATTCTTCCATTTTTTTAAAATTACGACTTCACGTTTCTTGTTTATAAATGTGCTTCTGTAGCCGACAAAAAGAGCTGAAGCACGTAGTTTTACAAGTATTATTCTCATGTCATGTTGTGTTTTCATATTTTAAAGACTTACTTGTCTGTGAAAAGTTCATCAACTCTGCATCAGCCGAGGTATTCCTTAAATTTGAAGCATGTAAGCAGTAGTCTAATGCTATCGATTACGCTCCCGGTCAGCGCTCAGTTTCCTATTGCATGTAGCTCTGCGGGGCAGGGGGTGTGCTTAGCAAAAAAATAAACATAAAGAAGTATTGCTTACATTATGTCACAGCACATGATGAGACAATCCCTTTTAAGGATTTCTGGAAAATCATACATAATTTCTGAAAGGGGAGAACTCCGTAAATAACACATTTACTTCACATTAGGTTTAATATGATTTTACTTCTCATTAAGAAATAACCTCCCTAAGTATTCGGAGAAGGGAGTGGTGTCTTAGGTATTTTGATAACGCCCACTTTAACTTGTCAAATTCTGATTTGTCTAAATTCACAAACAATAGTTAATAATAGCTTGTTTACTCTCTGAACAATTCGAGTTCTATCCAGCTTCCTGGTTTGGCCAATGAGGTAAGCAAAGCACAAGGAGCCATCCTCTCTCTTGACCCCCAAGGTCAAAGCCTTTGCAAGCTTCATCAGATACTAAATAGATATGCCAGCTTCCTGCCATCACCTGGAAGGTATCTTAGACCAGACAGGTCTGTATAAGGGCAGAGCTACAGGCCCTAGTACCTCAGAGATCAACACCACCGACAGTCTGTCCGTACCAACCTCTTTGACTTCCTGGAGTGCACAAGGACCTTCAACACAGAGGGTTTGTAGACTCGGCACAATGGCATCAGATGGTTTGAATTGTTAGTTTGTATAACTATACAGTCAGACTGAATTTACAACCTAGATATCACAAGTTTACCAAGATACTTAATAAGGTTTTGCTACATAACATCTAAGCTTATATTCCATAATTTCATTAATTGTCTCAGTTATCTGCTTCAACCATCATTATTTTGCTTATTTTGAGCCTGAGAGGGTTAAAAAACAAATCAGGAGTTTGTCACCAATATTGCAGAAAGAGATGGCTGGGTTGTAGTGAGGCGGAAGCATGGTCAGAACCAGGGAGAACCGTGGTCAGGTGGAAGCGTGGGTCAGAACCAGAGATGACAGCGAGAGATCCAAGGAGGCAGGCGAGAGCTCGAAGTCAGGGTACAGATCCAATATCGATAATCCAGGAAATCAATAGAGTGGTAGGGAACGAGGCAGGAGCCCAAAGCAGGGGCGAGGCCAGGCGAGAATCCAGGAGACAGAACTAGGGATGCACCGATCAGGTTTTTTGCTGCCGATACCGATATCAAAGAATGCTGATCACCGATACCGATCACGTAGATTGGCCAGACATTTTCTACAACATTATAATCAGTGCTACAAACTACATAATCTGGGAATAAAGGAAATGTAACCTAATCTAAAATGGTCTGTATTAAGGTTGTCACGGTGTGAAAATTTAACCTCACGGTTATTGTGACCAAAATTACTACGTTTTCGGTATTATTGCGGTATTTTTTTTAAATGTGCTACATTTTCACACAATTAAATAAACCCTGTATGTCAGGAAATATTGTCCTCAGTTTGTGTCTAAATTTTGCCTAAAATGTGTTATTTTGTAATTTTGTTGTTTATTTGTTTACATTTTTCCCTTTAGTCTTTAAAATACCAATATTTGCCCATAACTTCTTATTTTATATCTGTTTGATGTCATCATTTTAAAAATATTAGACCAGATGATACTCAGTACTCAAGTAGCCTTCTAATCAGATACTTTTTTACTCTTACTTGAGTAATAAACCCTATATCAGGAAAATATTGTCCTCGGTTTGTGTCCTTCCAGTGAGCTTTGCAGATGTGGGAAAATGTCATAAATTCATAATTATTCTCAGAGAGAGACCAACTCTTATCTGCCCCTGGGAGCCCCGTAATGCATAGCGTCATTTCAACATGGCGGTGTCCGTGACACGGTTTATGTGCAGGTAGCGGCGCTGCGGCTGCTTTATATAGCGACTCGTTGCATTCTCCCTCAACCCAAATCCTCGGATCACGCATTTTAGCTAAAGCGCTAACGTTAGCTTGCCTTGCGTTGACTGTAGAGTTGTGGGTGGTCACGCAGATGTGTCATGAGATTTGAAGCGTTGCTGCCTTTCACAGACTCTTTTTCTGCACGTGCTGCAAACAGGATAGCCGTCTTCTATCAACTGTCCCTCGGCATTCTTCAGATATCCAAAACATGCCCGTACTTCCGACTTTGTCTTCTTTGAGGGATAATAAATGTCCTGAGCGCTGCCGTCTCCTCCTTTGGCCATTATTTCAGCTTTAGCTTCAAGAAAGTTTTGTTGTAAACAACAAAGTGCGCATGTGCCGCCGGCAACTTCAGCAGATGATACGGTGGCTAACGGTCACCGCGCCTACACCGCAGGCACGGTAATCCACCGAGATAATATAGTTTTTTTTTTAAACAAGACAGTTATTATTATTGTCAACTTTTTTACCGGGGTTTACCACTACACCGGTTACTGTGACAACCCTACTATAAACAGCATTTTTGTTCCATCCATCAGGGCTTAGAGTTCCTTAAAACATCTATTATGTGTCTGAGAGGATTTCCATGCTGCTGTGTTGATTGTTCTGAAGGGGATGAAGAAACAAAAGATGGAGAAGAATGTGTAATATATATTAGCTGGAACAAAAGGTAGAAGGGAGTCTGAAATTCAGTTGGAATGTGAGGAATGATATGAGCTCTGTGGGAGGAGCTGGAGATGCCCGGCAGCTCTACTTTAGTTACTCTGATACTCTAGATACGCTGGAATAAATTAACATGACCCTGTGTGTATGTGTGTGTGTGTGTGTGTGTGTGTGTGTGTGTGTGTGTGTGTGTGTGTGTGTGTGTGTGTGTGTGTGTGTGTGTGTGTGTGTGTGTGTGTGATGGACAGACTATAGAGGATGTTAGACAGGAGTCTCTGTGGACTTGATGTTTTCAGATGAGAGTAGGGTGGAGGTAGAGGAGATAGAGGTGGAGATATGGACTGGATAAAAGAGGAATGAAGACAGAATCCATGTGTAAATGAGAGGGACAGTAGTGGAATGGTGATGTTACAGGGAGTAGAAGTAAAGACGGTAGAGGACTTTAAGGACTTCAGGTCTACCATCCAAAGCGACAGAGAAGTGTGAGAAGAAGGATGAAATGTTTGGAGAAAAGTGTCAGGTGTGATGTGTGGTTAGAGGGTTTCAGGTGTTGAAGACAGTAATGAGAGCAGCCATGTTGTCTGTTTTAGAGACCGTGTCCATGAGGACAAGATGGTAGACAGAACTGGAAGTTCTCTTTGGGAGTGACGAGGATGGACAGGATCAGGAATGTGTCTATCAGAGGGAAAGCTCATGTTAGATGTTCTGGTTAAAGAAACAGGAGGTGGAAGGGCAGAACCTTGAATCCTCCAGAGAAACATTCATTTGGGACCCAAAGATCATTTGATCCGAGTGTAGGTTTAATCCAGGTTGTCTGTTTATCCTGAACCTTTTATTCCTATTTCCCTCTTTCCTTCTCATTTTCTCTACCTTACTTCTCTTTTGTCCTTCTATCAGTTATTCTGAACTCAGTAACAATGTGAGTCATGACTTTTGATAACGTGCTCTGAATGCCCCCCACCCCCCTTCATGAGTTGTTCTGTATTCCCATGGTTACCTGACGGACTAGGAATGCTGTGCCACCAAGGAATGTGGACAATTATTAAACCAGCTTGGGGCCAGGCACACACACACACACACACACACACACACACACACACACACACACACACACACACACACACACACACACACACACACACACTGGTTTTTCTGAAACAGGCCTGGTAGTGGTTTACGTGGACCACCCTTTCCACAGGTCCTAGATCAATGGGAGATGCATAACTCACTCTAGCTTTTAGATATAAGCTACACAACATGTTTTACAGCAACGTGACACTGTTATGGTTAGTATGGACCTGTTGTTTTGTGGTTTATAAGAACCAAAATCCAACATTACAAGGACTTTAAAGGGACAGCTGCCTCACAAGTACTGCCCCCCTAACTACCATAAATACACAACTGGTTTATGGGAACAAAACAAACATTACGAGGACATTTTAAAGGGAGAACTGCATCACAATTAAAACCCTTATGATTCACATAATCACACATTCTGACAACAGAAAGCATTAACAGAACATTATTTATTGTGAAAATAAAATGAAATTTCAAGTCTTTTTTTCACAAAAATACAGATATTTACAATAAAATATATAATGACTAAATGCCTTAGTGCACCAGCAACTTATGCAAGTGTTAGACCAAAGTTTCTTTTTGACATCTTCTGGGTTCTTGGTCAAGGTATTTCTCTGCAAAAAAGGAAAAAGGCATTACTGTTATACAATAAGATACATATATATTGCTGTTACAAGACATCTATTCTATTCACAAAGAAATAAACATGTCACTCTATAAAAAGCACTGCAAATGGAGAATTCTGTTAGTTAAAAATACTGTCAGTTACAAATGCATAAAACTGCTAAAATAAGACTATTTGAAAGATATGGTTGCAGCGCAATAGCATAGCTGAATGATAATAAAGTACTAATACAATTTTTATTCATTATTCTTTTTATTATAAGCCTGTGAATATCCTCCTAAAGAGGCAGGGGTGTATTGTGATCAACCGAAAGAAATATTTTCTTTTACATAACAGTTTAGACCAGGGGTGCCCGATCCTGGTCCTGGGGGACCGGTATCAAGCAGGTTTTAGTTTTAACCCTATTTCAACACACCTGATTTCAATCAACAGGTAATTAGCAGTCTTCTGCGGAGTCTGGTGAGCTGCTTGCACGTGTGGAAAAAAAAGCTTCTCAAAAAGACAACAAGGATTTACAAGCTTCAAAATGGAGGAGGTCGCTTCACCAAAACCTAGCATTGCTACCATATGGCAACAAGCCAATGCAAAGTTCAGTCAAAGCAGCAAAACAAAAAGAACAAAATCTATTAACAAAAATCTTTCCTACCTGTGGTTTTCATCCACTAGCACATTAATTTTGAGAGTTGCAGCTTTAAAGACATTTAAATCTTAAAGATCCGTCTTCAGGAAGTAGCATCAGGAGGTTGGGCCTTATGTCCCTCCCACAGGCTGATTCACAGCCAATCACAAAATGGACAGTCAAAACCCCGCCAAGTGTGTATAATGTGTATACAAGTGCAGTTTCATACACAACATTCAGGGGCGCTGTTCTACACACTCGAATACACAAAAATTCAGGTTGGGTGGTTTAGAGGGACAAGCATAAAATGGTAAAAACAAACGTTATTTATTGCAAGATTCCATACCAGACTATACAGTAGCTTGCGATTTGCCCTGAAAACTTTGAGAAACATGTTGTTTAGAGACTAAAAAATACAAAAACAACCCATGTTTTAGGCGGACATTGGCTTAGTCCTTCTAATACACAAAGGTCCTTGTAACATCGGTACGTATTCAGGTCAAACATCCACGTATGCCACAAAGACAAAAGCACACACACACACACACACACACACACACACACACACACACACACACACACACACACACACACACACACACACACACACACACACACACACACACACACACACACACACACACACACACACACACACACACAGCTACTGTATTGTAAGTGATCTGTTGTCAAATCCAGCCAAATGTGGTGCTGGAGCAGAATTCACCAGTGAGAGACACCTAGTCACATTGCGCCACGTGTCACCCGTGGGGGGTGTGGGTGTACACTTTTTATGAACAACAACCCTTTCCCCGCAGTTGTGCTCAGAAACATCAGTTTGGTCTCTGTGTTTCCCTCACTGTTTACCCCCTTTCTCCCTCCCTCTCCTGTTGGTTGAAACCCGCACCTTCACTCATCGGTGTTACGTCAGTGTTCTGCTCGGTTCAGTAGCCTGACTCTGTTACATTTGTGAAATGTGTTTCCCCAACTGCTCCGCTGGCAGCAGGAAAAGGACGTTTAGCGCTCCTTACAATTCAATTCAGAAATACTTTATTAATCCCAGAGGGAAATTGATTGCTGTAGTAGCTCTGAATAATAATAATAATAATCAAGTCATCAAAGAGTTGTTGTATATTACAATGGCTGTTGGCAGGAAGGATCTCCAGTAGCGGTCAGTGTTGCAGCCAAACTGAAGAAGCCTCTGACTGAAGACACTCTTCTGTTGCAGGACAGTCTTGTGAAGAGAATGCTCAGGTTGTCCATAATAATTACCGACTGTTTCCCAGTGTGGTCTGCTCATAAGACAGCAGACATGGATTCTGGGAAGATGGCGGAGTGATCAATTTAACTTTAGTGGGCCCTGACGCTTTTGTTGAAATTAACCTTCTTATGACTAGATATCAGTCAAGATAAATGGAACCACAAGCTTCCGAGTTATATTCTATCTCTACACTTTCAGGTCCTCTCCTCCTGAGCTTCTTTTTGACGCTTTTTGTTATTGCTGTTTCCCGTAGCAGCATCATGGCTAACATTAGCAAAGACCACGGCTACCATGTAGCAGCTCTTCAGCAGGCATGCTACGACGAAGATATTGAATTGATGGAGCAACAGCTCGACATACAGACAGATAAGTCACAAGCTGACCGCCATCACACACCTGTGAAAAGCCCAAATCCAAAGAAAATGAAGGCCAACCACAGACGCAGAAGGAAGTTTCTAACACAGTCCTTCTCGATGCTTTCCAAAAACTGATGTGTAAATTTGATACCCGAAGTGGACATCTAAAGAGTTACGAATTCCAGCTACAAGTAAATACCGACTTGATAAAAAAGTGAAGGAGTCTGTTGATGCCAACACAGAAGCTGTCAAAAGTGTGGTGGAAGATTTGAAACGTATTCAACTACAGATGACAATGCTCAAAAAAGAGAATGAGGCGCTTCACGAGATGTGTCTGGAGAGTGCGAGATATGAACAAAGATGGTCACTGTTGCTCACTGGTGTTCCTGAGAAAGAAGGCGAAAACACAAGGGATGAAGTTATCAAGATTCTCAGCTAGATTATTACTACAAATGATGAGCAGCTGCATAATACTGTGGACAGTGCATTGGCTGGGCCAGAAGGGGAGACCCGCCACCGGTGACAAACCCAGGCCGATCACCATACAGTTTGCCATGAGGACTGTCCGAGACCTAGTGAGGAAGATGTCCAAGGATGCCAAATTCTGCAAGAAAATGAAAATCAGGTTCAGAGAGGACTTCTGTAAGGAAGACACAGAAGCTCGTAAATGTCTGTGGCCAAGGGTGGAAGAGGCGCTTTCCTCAAAGATGGCCATGCTGTCATTGACGGTCGTCAAATTATGGAGTGAAAAAACTCTCTACTTCACCTCTTTTACTACCTGAACCAAAAGGTATAATTATTCTGAATCATTATACGGAGAGCTGCATTTCATTGTAATAACTCGTTCAGAATTTTTGAATGCTTGACTTGAAATAGAATTATAATTTTGGGTGTGTTTTTTTTTTTTTGCCCTACTTTAGTTGAGTAACACTCTTTAGCTATATTTTATGGTTCCTTCATTACTATCTTTAAATGTTCGAGGTTTTAAAAACGTCATAAAGCGCAAAGCAATTTTTCTTTTTTGTAAGGAGCAACCTAATGTTAACTGTTTTTTTCTTTCAAGAAACTCACAGCAGTGCAGATGGCAATACTTTCTAGAGAACTCAGTGGAGTAGTGGTGGCATTTTCTTATCTCATGGTTCCTCCCATTTAGCAGGAGTTGCTGTTTTCCTAAATCGCTTCAGTCGCAAAATAATTGATCATAAAAGTGGCAAGGAAGGTCATTGGGTAATGATTAGTATAGAGATGGATGGTTATAAATACATTTTAGTCAATGTCTATGGATTCAACAACAGGAATCAAAACCTAAATTTAATTTTCACTCTGAAAAATATGATAGAAAAATGGAAGATCATTTAGTCAACAGACAGAGTGATTGTTGGAGGAGACTTTAACACGGTTCCAGATGAAAAACAGGATAGATTCCCTAGTAAATATAACTCTCCATCTTAACCAGATGATAATGGATTTCACCTGCCGTCTTGACCTAGTTGATATATGGCATAAACTTAACCCTGACAATATTCAATACACCTGGAGTAATGCTGAGCACTTGCAGTGCTCAAGACTAGATTTTTGGCTGATAACTACTGATCTATCTCTGCTAGTATCAAGATGTATGATCATTAATTCCCCTCTAACTGACCATTGTGCAATAATACTTTCAATTGTTCCTAACAACAGAGCACCAGAATGGAAATCTTCTTACTGGAAATTTACCAGCAACCTCCTAAAAAAACTCTTCATTCTGTAGTAAAATTAAATCCCTTATATGTAGGTGAAGACTATGAGTGATTCATCCCCTCTTAGTAGATGGGAATGGCTAAAGTACAACATCAGAAAAATATCAATTGAAGAAGGAAAACGAATGGCCAATATAAGGAAAATAATCAGGCTGAAATGATCTCTAGAATAAGTTTACCCTGTAACTTAACACAACTTGCAGAGGAAAATTCTAGAGAATTAAACCAATTGCAACTCAAACTAGACAAACTATATACAAATAGAGCCAAAGGTGCTTTTATCCGCTCAAGGGCTAAATGGATCGAGGAGGGGAAAATAATTCTGCCTATTTTGTTAACTTAGAAAA
>SSNQ01034233.1:137632-153570 GCA_006942095.1 Nothobranchius kuhntae
AAAGTGTCACAGATCAGAGGGGAGGTAATTGATTTGGACGTAACATCTCCCTAGAGGGACGAGGCTTCACAGGTCAGCTGTTCTGATTTTGATTACCTTGTCTTTCCATCTCCTAAACCTTTTATTTGGTTTGGCTTTCATTTCCTAACACCTTTTCTGTTTTGCACATCTTATTTCTGTTCTTGTCCTGTTTCTCTTAATTCCCTTCATGTTTTTCCTTTAGATTTCAGATTGGATTGAAATAAAGTATAATTGTGTAAATGTAGCCTCACACTGTATGGTTTTGTGTGTTTCTGCAGCTCTTCCATGTGGCCTATGTGTTGATTAAGTTCGCCAACTCTCCACGCCCTGACCTCTGGGTTTTAGAGAGATCTACTGACTTTGGACAGACCTACCAGCCCTGGCAGTACTTTGCCTGTGAGTATTAGTGACTGTTGCACTAAATGTGAAATCAACTAAAGAAAAGGAGTTTAGCTCCTTCTCTAGTCTCTGTGCTACATCATCACACCTGAGGGAAGACATTTGGAAGCACTTTATCAAAGAGCTGCCACCTGATATGCTGTGGCAGCTGTAGCTTGGGGTGGGCTGTTGGGGAATTCCAGTAATGTTTGGCAACAGGTCACAGCTTGGAGCTTACCTGAAGAGGTGGAAGCATTTGTGGTTTGAGTGTTTGCAGGTAGGTCATGCGGGTCAGAAGAAGGACAATACAAACCAAAGGTCGGTCAACACCAATATAACTAAAAGACTGCAGAGCAGCAGGTAAACACAAACCAGTGAGCAGACCAAGCTAACCCAGCGCGGTGTAGATCAGAAACAACTAACCTTCCAACAACATTTTACAAAGGTCGCTTACTAAAAGTCATAATTATCATAATTTTCGAGTTTGCAGGCAACTCGCATTCTCTCAATCTGTTCATGACACACAGGGGGGCGGGGCTAGTGAGCTAATCATGTGTTACTACCACCAAGTTTTCAACCAGTCGTCCACCATGCTACTATTTCCAAATCCAGGGTTTTTCCTGCATTCAGATTTGCGTGGTGGCCGCCTCCAGCTAATTTTGTGCCGCCCCAGCCTGATTTCACTCTGCCCCCAGCTATATAGATGCTATTTTAACTGCAGTTGCAGCGTTGCGCCACTACAGGGCGCTGTATCAGCAGCGGTGCACCGAAAAGCACTAAAACCATTGAAGACAAAGATCAAAATGTGCTTTTCTCGCTAGTTGGTACATATCTATGGTTGTGCTACTTACATCCTGATTTTCCCCCAGGCTCTTCCATATCAGAGCCACGAAAAAAGCCACGAGACAAGACTACGGCAAGCCGTTGTAGTACATAATTCACAAACGCTTCTACCTCTGAACATAATTAAAACTGGATTATTGCCAACCCGTACATATTAGACATGCCACCGTTACATTGTTAGCAGCAGAAATTAAATGTTATTACCATTTCCAAAACAAATGTATGTTAATGAAATACATTATATTTTACTGGATATATTTATGTGTTATTATGACTAAGATGAGTGTTATTAATACAAACCTAAAATGTCACTGAAATGTAGGTCAAATATTAAAAATATTTAAGCTATAAATATCAGATGGGAAAAGGGAACTAAACACCAATCTAATGCATATTATTGAGCCTTTCATAATAAGAGTCTGTTATTTCCGCCTGAAAATGTTGTTTTAGTTCATATTTTTTAGCAGCAAACCAGTTTTGTTTCACTTGAAACGTTGTCAGATGGAATATTCTATTACTCAACAGAAGCTTAGATTAGAACATGTAACGAGAAAATATTTGGCCTTAAAAAAAGTGAGGCAGTTAAATGCACAGAGTATGCATGTGCTGTCGCATGGCCCGGATGGTACCACCTCTGCCTCAGTTTGAGCCAGGAAACCCTGTCCAAACCTGTAACAGGTCAGAGCCGCTGTACTTTACTGGTCTAGTCACTTTTCTTAGTGAAAAAAGGTTTACTTTTGTTGGTGAGCGGCTTAAATAAGTCCTGTTTTCAGCACGATGACAGCTCAGGTGTACCAGATTCTGGCTGTGGGAACTAGTGTATGACAAATGAATGCATGTCGAATTTCTGCAAACAAAAATAAATATAGAATTAAAGTAAAAATAAAGTATTGATTTGGATTTAGTTTTGAATTGAACACGACTACAAAAACAAGTGCACATGTTTTTAGGGTTTAGGGTTTTTATAAAATGGAAATGTTTATTTTTCTTATTTAATTATATATTTGCTGTCACACCTACACTAAGCTATGGAATAGACATGAATAAGGGCACTTATCCATATGTCACCTGATTCTCTGTGTTTCTTGTTTCATTATGGGGATGAGATACCTAGTGCCAGGGGTCGACTGGGACCAAAATTTGGCCCTGGCATTTTTGCGAATGGGGGATTGGTCTCTAGCGTGTCTGCTTGCAGGAGGGGGCGATTCCTGTCAGCCAAAGCTGGGCAAGCGGCCCATTTTACAAAGTGGTCCACCGAGACGCTGCCAGATAAGCCAGTCCACCCCTGCCTAGTGCGTTGTCTAGAACCCTTTTTGTTGGTGTATTTAGATGTTTCTGGGGGGGGTTTATTCATTATCTCTACTTTCAACTCCCATGTGGACCACCATGTTGTATTTCTGTTTACTAAATGCAGCCACTGCATTGGTCTAAATCGATCACTAGAGCTGGGCATCATTTGAATTTGAACGATTCCAGTTCCGATGCCAATTCCTCATTTCGATTCCGGTTCTGGAAAACTAACGGTCAGTCGTTGCTGGGTGCTCAATGCTTAATTCTAACAATCACGTGACTGATGTTTCACTACTTTGTCATTATTCTGAAAACAAACTAGTACCACTTTAAAACAATGATCATAAAAAGAAATCTGTGCCATTACAAAAGAAGACATTGCTTTTACTTTTGTGCTCAGTAGGAGCGTTCTGATCTAATGAAGCAAACATTAGTTTGACCACATAAAACACTATCCTTCAAAAACGTAGGTCATTGCATGTTTTTCTGTTTTGTATGAAAACGTTTAGTTTAGCTGGTGGAAAAGTCCAGGGGCTTGTTAATATAACTGGGGTGTAAGGTCTCCAGGTGCCGCTTTAACTTGTTAGGTTTCATACTGAGCCCCTTCAACACTAGCAGATACACATGTGTGTATTCAATCCTCCTCTGCCACCTGCATTCAAATATCACAAGGTTTTAGGATGAAGTTACTGTTACTAAAGTGTAAACAATCATTTTATTATTAACCACATGCTTTATTCAGCTGGACAGCAGTAGCGCAGGAGGTACAGCAGATTGTCCAATAATCAGAAGGTTGCAGGTTTGATCCCGTCTCCCTGCTGTTGTGTCCTTGGGAAAGACACCCATCCCACCTTACTTGCTGATGGTGGTCAGAGGGAATGATGGCGCCTGTACTCAGAAGCCTCACCTCTGTCAGTGCACCCCAGGGCAGCTGTGGTTACATTGCGGCTCATCACCACCAACGTCTCAATGGGTGAATGATTCACTGTAGTGTAAAGCGCTTTGGACGTTCTATCTGTGAACCAAAGTAAAGCCAGACCAGGGGGACTCATGAATACTTAGCAACCCTTTGTTCTTCCTTTTTTAAACTTGTTAGATAATATGTGTGTTTAGTGGTGCGTTCAGGTTATTTCACACCTGCTAAAAGTGTTTTTTCTACATTTATGTCGGCGTCCACGTAGCCTCTAAGAGAGACTGCATTGAGCGCTTTGGACAGAGGACCATCGAGAGAATCAACAGTGATGATGATGTTATTTGCACCACTGAATACTCACGGATCGTACCCCTGGAAAATGGAGAGGTGAGTCGCTGACAAAAATGTATCAGTACCGGTACCGAAGGGGGGTCCGAGGACCTGGTATTCTGGATCTGTACGGAGGTCTCATCCTGAAGGGTGTGTGGAGCGACAAGATGGCGTCTCATGTGTTTATGAAACTCCGATCATAGCTTAAGAGCAAAACATCACAACATCACTCAGACTTGCTTCTCCGGATACGAGAGTTCTGATCACAACATCACTCACACACACACCAATCATCTCACATCTCATTCACACCAAGATCCATCCATCATTTAGAATTTAGAGTTAGTCTAGTTTAAAATTGTTTAGCAATAAATCTTCTTAAACGTTTTAAAGGTGACTCTCTTCTCTTGTCTCTCAGTTAATACGAAGTGTTACATAATCCCTGCAATAAAAAGTTCCAATCTTCTGGTTAAAATTACCCAAAGGTCCATAAGACTGATTTCATATTTCCTATGGAATCTCATGTCTTATGGTTCATTAAATAGATGTAAATTAAACCCTTACAGATGAATGAATGGGTGGATTGATGATGGATGGCTAGCTGTGTTCTGTGATGGTATGTTTTGGTCTCCCTCTCTCTGCCAGATTGTGGTGTCTCTGGTAAATGGTCGCCCAGGGGCAATGAACTTCTCCTACTCTCCAGTACTGAGGGAATTCACCAAAGCCACCAACATCAGGCTCCGCTTCCTGAGAACCAACACACTGCTGGGACACCTGATGGGCAAGGCCCTCCGTGATCCCACCGTCACCCGCAGGGTAACGTGCTGCTGCAAGCTAATCACCACATCATCACAAATAGAGTCAAGGGCTACAAGAAACTTTAGTTTGTCTTGAATGTACAAATAACAAATTTCACACTGGATTAGCTAGATTTATGATCATTAATTATGCAAACAACAAGACCATTTCATTGGAAGAGACATTAACGGTAATTTGCTTTTTATCCAGGAACTTTTCTCACTTTAGAAATGTGTGGAGCATCAAGAAAAACCTCATGTTGCTATTCACCAGCACACCAGAATGAATGCTTTAACTTTTAGGAGGTGCTGCCTTTCAGAAAACACTCTTCATGTCCCGCCTATAAGATCTGATCAGCTGTCTTCTGAGTTGGAAAAAGATCTTGAGCGTTCAACCAAAAAGCCTTTGGATCAGTAATATAATATGACATTAATATGATAATGAAATAGGAATATAATAACAGTAATATAATAGTATAAAGTAATACAATAACGTAATAGTAATATAAAAGTAATATCATTGTATAATAGTAATATAATTATATAATTATAATATAATAATAAAGTTGTAAAACAATAATGTCATATAGTGATGTTATTACATCACTATATGACATTATTGTTTTACTGTTTTGTACAATAAAAGCAAAATCTGGAGATCACATTCTGATGTAGTTAACAGGCTACAGGATAGATAGATAGATAGATAGATAGATAGATAGATAGATAGATAGATAGATAGATAGATAGATAGATAGATAGATAGATAGATAGATAGATAGATAGATAGATGGATAGATAGATGATAGATGGATAGATGGATAGATGGATGGATGGATAGATAGATGGATGGATAGATAGATAGATAGATAGATAGATAGATAGATAGATAGATAGATAGATAGATGATAGATGGATAGATGGATAGATGGATGGATGGATGGATGGATAGATAGATGTATGGATAGATAGATAGATGGATGGATGGATAGATAGATAGATAGATAGATAGATAGATAGATAGATAGATAGATAGATAGATAGATAGATACTTTCTTGATCCCACAGGAAAATGCCTAATGGCCACTGCTCTCATTCATACAGCACACTCCACTAAAACACAAAATGGCTATAATATAATAATAATATAAGTTACAGAACCCAAACAGTTCACAGCTCGATCTGTTCAATTATTCATGCTTGGGCTGGGAGTTGTGCAATCTAACAGCACGTGGTACAAATAACCTCCTCAGCCTGACTGTGGTGCAGCGCAGGGACAGCAATGCGCTGCTCCACAGACTACTCCTCTCCTTGAAGACTTCATGTATGGGGTGAGAGGTGTTGTTCATGATGGCGCTGAGTCTGGACAAAGTCCTCTGCTCAGCCACCTCCTCCACCAAAGCCAAATGATAAATGACCCGCACTTGTATAGCGCCTCTCAGAGTAAGGAGTCCAAAGCGCTTTACACTACAGTGTGGCATTCACCCATTCACACACACACACATTCACACACTGGTGGGGATGAGCTACGATGTAGCCACAGCTGCCCTGTGGCATACTGACAGAGGTGAGGCTGCCGAGCACAGGCGCCACCGGTCCCTCTGACCACCACCAGCAGGCAACATGGGTTAAGTGTCTTGCCCAAGGACACAACAGCAGAATTCTCTGTCCGAACCTGCAACCTTCCGATTACTGGACAACCTGCTCTATCTGTTGAGCTACTGCTGCCAACTTCAGCCCCACCACAGAGCTGGCCTTCTGTATGATTTTATTCAGCCTGGAGATGTTTTTCTTACTGGTGCTACTCCAGCACACCGTAGAATAGGAGGGCACTTGCTACTACTGATTGGTAGAGCTTGTGCAGCAGCCTAGAGCAGATGAATGACTGCAGCCTCCGAAGAAAGTACAGCCTGGAGTGGCTTCTCTTGTAAAGCTGGTCAGTGTTGGTGGCCCAGTCCAGCTTATTGTCCAGCAACACTCCCAAGTATTATATGGTGGCACAACCTCAACGCTGTCTCCCTCTATGAGCATTGGCTGATGTCTAGGAGTTTTCCTCCTGAAGACCAGAACCATTTCCTTGGTCTTCTGAACATTCAGCTGCAGCTGGTTCCTCTTGCGTCAGGCCACAAAGTCCTCCACCAGCCGCCTGTACTCCCCCTCCTCAGAATTTGTCTTCTCAAAGAGGTTTAAAGTTTACTTTCACTTATTTAGTTTCACAACAAAGGATCAATAACATGTGTGTCCTGTTGCTCTCTGACAGTATTATTACAGTATTAAAGACATCAGTATTGGAGGACGCTGTGTGTGTAATGGACATGCTGAAGCCTGCAACGCCAAGGACCCCAATGACCCTTACAAGTAAGAATTTTCATTTTCTAAACTCTCACATGAACACAGGTCCGCACAACTCCATCTGAAAAACAATGTTGCCTTGGAAACCCTACAGCAGCTCATGAGTCACTTGTCATCTTTGGCCATTAACCCTCTGAGTCTCTCTGTTCCACTTGTGCCGGTTAGGGTTACGGTTGGGTTAGGGTCTGGGGTCATGCACATTTCATTTGATTTTGTTTGTTTAATGACACATCTGGAAGAATGCATAGAAATGGCGGAAAGCACCTGGGGGCCTCTTGCCTGCGGAATAAGCTTGAAACACCTCTTAAAGACATTCTCCAGAAGGCTTCTGCTCTGTCTTCTCCATCCCCAGTGAGTCGTGGAGGATGGCAGCTTATACTGAGCCAGGATCCTCTGGAGGTTTGTTAAAAGGGAGTTTTCCTCTCCACTGTCGCAGCATGCTTGCTTAGTATGAGGATTGCTGTAAAGACTCTGACACTAGTCAGTGACTTGATGCAATTTGCTGGGTTCCTTATATAGGAACCGTGTTACTGACTGGCTTAATGAACTGACCTGTATTGGAGTGTTTACTGTGTGAAGGTCCTTGAGACGACTCTTGTCCTGATTTGGCGCTTTATACATAAACTTGAATTGAAGTGAATTAACCATTTCACCTGTCACTAACGCTGACATCTACCCGGCATAAGAAACTAATTTCACTGGTTTACCCCAGTGAATGAGAGGGTAGCCTCCCTCCGCCTACGTGTGGGGGGACGGGTTCTGACTGTGGTCTGTGCTTATGCACCAAACTACAGTTCAGACTACCCACCCTTTTTGGAGACCTTGGAGGGGGTGCTGGAGAGCACTCCTTCCGGTGACTCCCTCGTTCTGCTGGGGGGCTTTAACGCTCACGTGGGCAACAACAGTGAGACCTGGAGAAGTGTGGTTGGGAGGAACGGCCCCCCTGATCTGAATTCGAGTGGTGTTTAGTTATTGGACTTATGTCCCAGTCATGGATCGTCCATAATGAACACCATGTTCATACATAAAGGTGTCCATATGTGCTCTTGGCACCAGGATACCTTAGGCCGCAGCTCGATGATCGACTTTCTTGTTGTTTCATCTGACCTGCGGTGGCATGTTTTGGACACTCGGGTGAAGAGAGGGGTGGAGCTGCCAACTGACCACTACCTGGTGGTGAGTTGGCTCAGGTGGTGGGGAGGATGCCGGTCAGACCAGGCTGGCCCAAACGTATTGCGAGGGTCTGCTGGGAACGTCTGGCAGAGTCTCCTGTCAGAAGGAGTTTCAATTCCCACCTCCGACAGAACTTCCAAAATGTTCCGGGGGAGGCGGGGGACATTGAGTCTGAATTGACCCTGTTCCGTGCCTCCATTGTTGAGGCGGCCGACCGGAGCTGTGATCGCAGGATCGTCGGTGCCTGTCGTGGCAACCCCCGAACCCGCTGGTGGACACCGGCGGTTAGGGATGCTGTCAAGCTGAAGAAAGAGTCCTGTCAGGTCTTTTTGGCCTGTCGGACTCCAGAAAAGGACCAGTCCAAGTGGAACATGGCTCGGGTGGTCGCCAAGACAAAAACCCGGGCATGGGAGGAGTTCGGTGAGACCATGGAGCAAGGCTTCCATATGGCTTCGAAGAGATTCATGTCCACCATCCAGCGCCTCGGGGGGAGCAGTGCACTACCAGCACTATCTATAGTGAGGACGGTGTGCTGCTGACCTCTACTCAGGACGTTGTGGATCGGCGGACACAATACTTGAAGACCTCCTCAATCCCACCGACACGTCTTCCAGTGAGGAAGCAGAGTCTGGGGACTTTGGGTTGGCCTCTCAAATCTCTGGTGCTGAGGTCACTGAGGTGGTTAAAAAGCTCCTCTGTGGCAAGGCTCCAGGGGTGGATGAGATCCGCCCGGAGTTCCTAAAGGCTCTGGATGTCGTGGTGCTGTGTTGGCTGACGCGGCTCTGCATTATCCCGTGGACATCGGGGGCAGTCCCACTGGACTGGCAGACTGGGATGGTGGTCCCCTTATTTAAAAAGGGGGACCGCAGGGTGTGTTCCAACTACAGGGATCACACTC
The DNA here is from genome assembly GCA_006942095.1 of Nothobranchius kuhntae. Lineage (NCBI taxonomy): Eukaryota > Metazoa > Chordata > Actinopteri > Cyprinodontiformes > Nothobranchiidae > Nothobranchius > Nothobranchius kuhntae. Next base: position 146,628 of record SSNQ01034233.1, read on the forward strand.
CTGGGCCTTCCTGGTAAGGTCTATTCAGGGTTCTGGAGAGGAGGGTCCATCAGATTGTTGAACCTCAGATTCAGGAGGAGCCATGTCATTTTCGTCCTGGCCGTGGAACACTGGACCAGCTCCATACCCTTAGGGGGATCCTGGAGGGTGCGTGGGAATTTGCCTAACCAGTCAAGGTCACATTTATTTCTAAAGCACACTTATTATTGCTTCTGCAACCCAAAGTGCTTCACAACACAGAAGATAAAATCGCAAACAAGTATAACTAAAAACCATAAAACCATAAAAATCAGCAAGTTAGGATAAAAACAGCATTACATCACACATTTATAAAATGAGAAAGAATGACAATGACAAAATAAAACCATCCTACATAAAAGCCAGGTTGAATAAATGACTTTTAAGCAAGGACTTAAAGACATCCAGACTCTGTGAGGTCCTGATCTGCAGAGGAAGACTGTTCCAGAGTGTAGGACCGGCCTCAGAAAAAGCCCTATCTCCTCTCGTCTTTAGGCGAGCCTTTGGAACTGATAATAAAAACTGTGAACCCGACCGCAAATTCCTGGTAGGAGTGTAGGGTGACAATAAATCATCTATATAAGGAGGGGCCAGACCATAAAGTGATTTATAAACAAAAAGCAACAATTTAAACTGAATCCTGTTATGCACTGGCAGCCAGTGAAGGGAAGCGAGCACTGGAGAGATGTGATCACGCTTCCTTGTACATGTTAAAAGGTGGGCTGCTGCATTTTGCACCAGTTGCAAGCGGTTTAAGGACGAATGCCCTAATCCATAGTACAGGGAATTGCAGTAATCTAGTCGACAGGAGACAAAGAGATGAACAACACGTTCAAAGACCGTTTCCGGCAAATAGCACTTAACCTTAGCAAGTTGCCTCAAGTGATAAAAACCAGACTGGACCACTGCACTTATCTGTCTGTCCAATTTAAACAAACCATCCATAAAAAAAACCCCAGGATTTTCACATAAGGCTATACAAAATCCGAAAGGGAACCAAGTGGGCTCACCGCACCCTTAAACAGGTCTCCATTGCCAAAAACTAAAATCTCTGTCTTCAGGTCATTCAGTTTCATAAAATTAATTGACATCCATTGCTTCAAATCAGCTAAGCAGGCCATTAAAGAAACATCTGAATCCGGGATGAGCTGGAGATATATCTGAAGGTCATCAGCAAAGCAATGAAAAGTAATGTTTTGTCTGGCGAAGAGAGAGGACAATGGTAAAATATAAGTGAGAAAAGTGTTGGCCCTAAAATGGAACCTTGTGGAACACCACAAGTCACATGTGCTGGTGGTGATGTAAAAGTTCCCAAGTTCACAGAAAAAGACCTGTCCTGTAGAAAAGACTGAAACCAATCAAGCACTGTGCCCCTTATACCAACACAGGACTCTAATCGAGACAACAGAATATCATGATCAGTGGTGTCAAATGCAGCAGATAAGTCTGGCAGCATTAAAGCAGCTGAGTTGCTAGAATCAGTGATCATTAATAAGTCATTCACCACTCGTAGAAGTGCACTTTCAGTGCTATGCCACGCTTTAAAGCCCGACTGAAATTTGTCTGAAATGTGATGTATGGACAGATAATCCTGTAGCTGTGCATGGACAAGTTTCTCCAGAACTTTTGATAAGAAACTAAGTTTGGAAATAGGTCTGTAATTAGAAAGGCAAGTTGTGTCCAGGCTTGGCTTCTTTAAAAGGGGATTCACTATAGCCTGTTTAAAACACACCCTGAGAGAAGAGAACAGTTCATTAGTCTGTGCACAGCTGAAGCAACACGGTCAAAGTCTACATGTGTTTTGTGGATTTGGAGAAGGCGTTTGACCACATTCCTCGGGGGGCCCTGTGGGGGGTACTCCGGGAGAATGGGGTACCAGGCCCTCTGATACGGGCTGTTAGGTCCCTGTATGACCGGTGTCAGAGCTTGGTCCGCATTGCCGGTAGTAAGTCAGGCTCGTTCCCAGTGAGAGTTGGACTCCGCCAAGGCTGCCATTTGTGACCGATTCTGTTGGTGTGGAGGGCGTCCGTTTTGGTGGCCTGAGGATCAGGTCTCTGCTTTTTGCAGATGATGTGGTCCTGTTGGCTTCATCAGAACGTGATCTTCAGCTTTCGCTGGAGCGGTTCGCAGCCGAGTGTGAAGCAGCTGGGATGAGAATCAGCTCCTCTAAATCTGACACCATGGTCTTGAATGGGAAAAGGGTAGAATGCCTTCTCTGGGTCAGGAATGAGGTCCTGCCCCAAGTGGAGGAGTTTAAGTATCTCGGGGTCTTGTTCACGAGTGAGGGAAAACTGGAGCGTGAGATCGATAGGCGGATTGGTGCTGCATCTGCAGTGATGCGGGCGTTGTACCAGTCTGTCGTGGTGAAGAGAGCTGAGTCAGAAGGCGAAGCTCTCAATTTACCGGTCAATCTGTGTTCCTACCCTCACCTATGGTCATGAGCTTTGGGTAGTGACCGAAAGAACGAGATCGCAGATACAAGCGGCTGAGATGAGTTTTCTCTGAAGAGTGGCTGGGCTCTCCCTTAGAGATAGGGTGAGAAGCTCGGTCATTCGGGAGGGGCTCGGAGTAGACCCGCTGCTCCTCCATATCGAGAGGAGCCAGTTGAGGTGGCTCGGACATCTGGTCAGGATGCCTCCTGGACGCCGTGGTGAAGTCTTGCTCCATGATCTCACCAAACCCCTCCCACGCCCAGGTGTTTGCCTCCGTGACCACCTGAGCTGCGTTTCGCTTGGACTGCCGGTACCTGTCAGCTACCTCTGGAGTCCCACAGACCAAAAAGACCTCACTGAAAATCCAGTTTAAATAAATCCTTCAGTTTTGAGCCATAAATCTTCTATGATGAGTGGTTCCTGTTCCACCTCATCCCAAAGATTCTGGACTGGACTGAAATGCGGTGGCTGTGGAGTCCATTGAACTCAGGGTCATGTTCTAGAAACCAGTTAGAGATGATCTGAGTTTTGTGACATGGTGCATTATCCTGCTGTAAGTAGCCATCAGTTGTTAGCTGACAGGAGAGACACCTAGTGTGGTCTTCTGCTGCTTGAGTTCATCAGGAGCAGCGGGTGGTTCTGCAGACCTTGGTAGGAACCAGAGCTGATCTGAGCTGCTGTTGTCTGTTCATCATGTAGAGCCAATCTGACCAGTCTCCTCTGATTTCAACAAAACATTTTAATCTGCACACCTGCCGCTCACTGGACAGTTTATGTTTTGGACCATTGTCTGTACCGCAGGTATGCCCTAACCCTAAGGAGGCTGGGTCACAGTCAAACTATCTCGTGAGTTCTAATTAGTGCATCCCTAATTATGAGAACACAAGAGGAGATGTTCTGCAGGAACAGCTAAGTAGAGTTGTTGTTAAAATATGGCTGCTCTCACAGTTTTGGTGAGAAAACACATCTGAGGGGCTCCAGATTAACCTAAACAAAGCTTTGGAGAACTGGACACAGCCTAGCTGTGTGTTTGACAGAATGACAGAGGCTTAGAGGGATAAACACACCTTTTGTTTGAAGCCCACTTTCATAACATCAAAGCTTGAATCACAGAGGCAAGATGAGGCCTGTCGTCATACTTGAAGGAATGCTGAATGTGAAAGAGCCCTGATGAGTGCATGTGTCTGGGAGGTGGAAGTGGCTCAGCTGTTATTATCCTAATTGCAGTGTGTGTGTGGATGAGTGTGTGTAGAGCTTTACTGCTTCTTCATGCTGCCTGCATAAACACACACACAGAGACAGACACACACGCACACACACACACACACACACACACACACACACACACACACACACACACACACACACACACACACGAGAGCGTGATATTGCACTGCGAGGTGGCTTCTGTAGCACTTTGCTACAGCTCAGTAAACGTATTTGTTTTTGTCTGCAGACTGCAGTGTGACTGTCAGCACAACACATGTGGTGTGTCCTGTGACCAGTGTTGCCCTGGATACCACCAGTTACCATGGAAACCTGCCACAACCTACAGTGCCAATGAGTGTGAACGTGAGTGGACTGTAGTACTGATACTGACACACACCATGTCTAAGTGGTAGTAATCTGGCTTACACACACACACACACACACACACACACACACACACACACACACACACACACACACACACACACACACACACACACACACACACACACACACACACACACACACACACAGTGTGATCACTTAAACCCGTGAGGAATATTTTTGATGCGTTGCTTCAACTGCATTGGTCTGATGAGGCTGGGCAGACACAGCAGCAACTCTGAATGAACACCAGACAGGAACAATGTTCTGCAAACAGACGAGTCAGGGTAGGGATGGTTACCCAGAATGCATTGCAGCACATTTGAACACTTAGTGCATCAGCTCAAATAGCACAAACAGCTCCAACCGTTGTGGTGGAGGGCTCAATTCAGTTCAGTTTATTTACAGACGTGGACAAAATACAGGTCCTTCTCAATAATTAGCATATTGTGATAAAGTTCATTATTGTGTGTAATGTACTGATAAACATTAGACTTTCATATATATTAGATTCATTACACACAACTGAAGTAGTTCAAGCCTTTTATTGTTTCTAATATTGATGATTTTGGCGTACAGCTCATGAAAACCCAACATTCCTATCTCAAATAATTAGCATATTTCATCCGACCAATAAAAGAAAAGTGTTTTTAATGCAAAAAAAGTCAACCTTCTAATAATTATGTTCAGTTATGCACCCAATACTTGGTCGGGAATCCGTTTGCAGAAATGACTGCTTCAATGCGGCGTGGCATGGAGGCGACTAGCCTGTGGCACTGCTGAGGTGTTATGGAGGCCCAGGATGCTTCGATAGCGGCCTTAAGCTCATCCAGAGTGTTGGGTCTTGTGTCTCTCAACTTTCTCTTCACAATATCCCACAGGTTCTCTACGGGGTTCAGGTCAGGAGAGTTGGCGGGCCAATTGAGTACAGTAATACCATGGTCAGTAAACCCTTTAGCAGTGGTCGTGGCCATAAACCGACCCACACACACAAACAACACTCAGCACTTTGGTCCTGAACCTTGGTTTTGTAAATTACAGCCTTTTAACTCAAAACAACTCTGTCGCTTTTCAAACTTCATTTGGGTATTTCTTGGTAGCATTTTCTTATGAGCTTCATAAACCAATTTTAGAATATTGTAATCAACTAGATCCCCATGTGTGAGCACTTTCATCTTGGCGAATAACGGACCGGAGTTCTATAACTACCGATTCTTATGGCTTGTTTTTGTAAAACCAAAACCGTACGAGTCATGAACTGACATGATGCTGTGTTGCTGCTGCTGAAGCGATTCCCTGACTGACTCTGGTTAATATCTGGACCGTAAAAATGGGTGAGACTAAATTCATTTATTCAGTGATGACATGTTTGACGAGGACGGATGTCAGCGTGGCGCTACAGGCTGACACTGTTCTGTGGGAGGGGCGTCTGTGTGGGGGTCACATGTTATGAAAGCTGCAGTTATATTTAACAAGGGGCAGCACGGGTCTCAGAGGCAGAACGTTCACCATGGTGTGAGGAAGACTGGAGATGAAGGCAGAGTCACACGGGTACCTGTTGAGTCTGGATGTTTCAGGAACAGGGAGGATGTTTTAAAGCTGCTGATTGTGCTGAGGAGGGGCTGTAGTTGGTAGAAACATTCCCAGCACAACTGATACACGCTGATGTACCCAGAGTGTGGCAGCATTCACCCGGCGTCGCACAGCTGCAGGGCATCAGATAAAAACACAACTATCAGCGTTTCACCAGCTCCGTGTGAAGAACGACCACGCTTGTTTGCCTTTATCTCAGGCCTGTGGTGTTCCTGGGACCAGCTCCCTTTGGACCTCTCAAGTCCCTACACCATCTTCCTTTGGTCGTGGATCACAGCAGCCACCATGAATAAATCATGGAGGCGAAATGTCCTCAGGTCAAATAGTAGACACAGCTGATAGATGCTGGGTTTGTTTGCTTGGACTCTTTCTTCTCCCTCCATCAATCACAGTAGTCTCGCGTCCTTAAGCTGGACTTAAATGGACATCAACTCCAGCTGTCCACTTACATCCATCCAAGGACTACAGGACATACTTTGGAGGACAAGAATGTTCACTTTGTGGAACAAAAGGAAATTGTTAGTAGAAAAAACCAACAGCAAACACACCAGACACGGAAGTGCGACGATGCGCAGCAAAGCGCCGTGGACCGATGAGCGCCCCATTGACCAACGCTCTCGGTCACAACTATCGCAAGCCAAAGGGATCACTAATCACCCACTTTTGAAAATGCTAGGATATTTAACGGCGTCTAAATCGCCGTCTTTAAACTACAAACGCCGAATAAAGCGGCGAAAATCCCTTCAGAACGCCGTATTGCACGCCGTCTTCATGTAGTCTTTCAGAGCGCCGTAAAAAAACTACGTTTTTTTCTAGTCATTGAACGCCGAACTGCAGGCACTTGTAGCGCGTCCTCAGAACGGCGTAATAGACGGCGTTTTTGACAGCACAAAACGCCGCTTTTTACGGCATTCTGTGACTTTCACAACAACGTAAAAGACGGCGTTTTGCAGGCCACGCCCAAAGGTTTTCTTAGCCACTTATTTTATACTTTGATCGCCCAATCCACGATGAGAAAATACAGACAGTACTAGTTCATCCTAGATGCTATTTCCTGGCTTCCTGAAGATGCTATTTTATGCTTAAATTCACCAAAATGACCTCATATATAGTACTGATTGTTGCATTAGCTCATGTTGAACATGATTGTATTACTGCCACTAGCATTGATATTAATGAAACGAAGACACGATCTGTCCCTAATAAATAAACAATAATAAAACACGGACTGATGTGTGTGATCAGACCTGTATCAGTTGGATGTATTCACCACTAGGGGGCACCCACACGTAAGCCGGGGGGTTGGG
>SSNQ01034233.1:153605-231213 GCA_006942095.1 Nothobranchius kuhntae
GGGGGGCTTCAAAGTGTGTTTTTGTTTGTTAGGAATGTAAAATGACTTTCATCATATTTAAATTTTCTGATTATGTGTAAAATAAATGAAAATAAAGTAACAAAATACCTAACGGAACCTGTTATTTACATATCTGATACTTTTTCATGATCAGAAATTCAAGATACAAGATTGTTTAATTGGCATTGCACAGGTGTACAACAAAATTGTCTTTGCGCTTATGTGTGTGTGTGTGTGTGTGTGTGTGTGTGTGTGTGTGTGTGTGTGTGTGTGTGTGTGTGTGTGTGTGTGTGTGTGTGTGCATAACCCTGTGGGCAAGAGGCTGAAAACATGACAGTTACTTTTGTTTTAGCTACTCAAACATGTTATTTACAAGATGACAGAAGTCAAGTCCGGGTTTAAATTGTCCTCATATGTTACTGCATCCTTATGACCTGTGTTTAGTGAGTGCAAAGACAACTTTGTTGTGCACCTGTGCAAGGGATTTTCACTGCTTTTTTCGGCATTTTTAGTTTAAAGACGGCGATTTAGACACCGTTAAATAACCAAACGTGCCCGAAAGAGGGCGACTTGTGATCCCTTCGGCCTGCGATACACATCAGCTGCGAAGCGCCACAACGTCTCGCGCCGTGCAGCGATCGTTTCGGCATAAGCTCTATTTTTTCGTGACCCGCGTCGATTCTGGCAGTAAGTCAAACCAAAGAGGAAAAGGCCGGCCAGTAAATTTAACACAATAGAAGAAAAGTTTCAAAATAAAACACCGCGATTGATAAATGTGATCATTTTTGTGTATCTAAACAGACTGGAGAGTTGAAAATGACACACACTCCTGTGGAGAAAAAAGTGTTTCCATAATTTTAAATGCAGCTTTTACAGCAAAAGATACATTTAATAAATGGGAATACGGTTTAGAGAACAGTAGGCGTGAGCAGAAGCACGTGTTGAAAATTCTTGCCTGATGTGAACAGAGGAGGAGCACACAGCACACAGGTTCTGATCCACTTCGCGGCGCTTGGCAGCTGGTGTGTTCCGGGCGTTAGTGTAAGGTTTCTGTCACACGTGGACGTGGACACAGGGTCCGAACTACAGATGTATATATGCTCTGGATCAGCTTTTGAAGAGAATGGACCTACATTTCACAGCCAACAGCCTTCATCTCTGTCTGTCCTTTAGAGGACAGTTTGATTCACCAGGAAGGAGACAAACATCTGCTGAAACGATGCAGAAATGCGTCAGTAATCATTTCTTACCAGGAACTGAACATGTTTTGTTTCCTTTAGCGTGCAACTGTCACCGTCACTCATTTGAGTGTTTCTACGACCCTGAGGTAGAGCGAAGGAGAGCCAGCGTGGACATTCACGGACACCATCGAGGAGGAGGAGTCTGTCTGAACTGCCAGGTAGTTGACGCTCACCAGGTGTGTCAGTGTGATGTAGTGCAATGTTAGTGAGCTCTGATGTAACCCCCCAGCATCACACCACGGGAGTCAACTGTGAGCGCTGCATCCCCTCCTACTACAGGTCACCTGACTTCTCCATCGACTCCCCTCTGGCCTGCTCCCGTAAGAGTCTGACACACAAACACACACATAAATGCACACACAAACCCACACATAAATGCACACACAAACCCACACATAAATGCACACACAAACGTTTGGCTTCCTGCTCATTATGTCCTGTACTCCCCCCCCCCCCCCCCCCCCCCCCCCCCCCATCCCAACACACACAGCCTGTAACTGTGAGTCAGACTTTACGGACGGTACATGTGAGGACCTGACGGGTCGCTGCTTCTGCAAACCAAACTTCACCGGGGACAACTGTGACTCCTGTGCCAGCGGCTTCATCAACTTCCCTGAGTGCTACAGTGAGTCAGAACCATCTGGTGAAAACACACAGGAAGTGTTAGAGCATTACTAGCATGCAGCAGCGAGATGACACACACCGCAGTGCTGTGTGATCTGATGGTGTTGTGGTGTAGTACAGTAAAGTGTTGTGGTGTAGTACAGTAAAGTGTTGTGGTGTAGTACAGTAAAGTGTTCACCACAGGAGTCGTGCAGCGTGAACGCAGCACAGTGAGCTGCTTTAGCTGAAGCCACAGCCTTTATGGTTGTGTGCAGTTCATGACTTCTGTCTGTGGGTGAGACTTTTGTCCTGTCACACACTCCGTGTGGGAAGAAAACCTCTTGTGTTATTTTGTTTATTGTGTGTTCTTGTTTTGAGAACTGTCTGCATCGTTATCAGGCATCCCCACGTATCCCAACAACAACGGTGAGGCCAAACCTGCTGGAGAGATCATCAGTAAGTTTTCCTCTCTAACGATTTCATTTACATTTTATCAATGAACCATAAAATGTCAGATTCCATAGGAAATATGAAATCAGTCCTATGCACCTTTGGATAAACAAATTAAAACTAGACTAACTTTAACACAAGGTGTATGATGTAACTAAGGTGAAGCAAGACTGAGGACGGTGTATGTGTGAAATGTTGTTCAGAACCAGCAAATCCGGAGAAACGATTAGTTCTGATGGGAGTGAAGATGATGTTTTGCGCTAAGCTTTGGTTTGGACATTTATAACACACATTGAGACGCCTTTCTGCCGGCCCACGTACCCTTGGCGGAAGTCCCCGTTAGATCAGGAATGTCGAGGTCCAGCTTGACCTTCTCTGGAACCGAAGCCGGTAGGAAAAGCAGCGGTTGCCGACCAGACCAGTCTTGAGACACTTCCGGGTCACGACAGTTCTATTTGCATCTAGCAAGACCCAAACCTGGGTCATGATGGTTCAGCTTTTATTCTGAAAGGAACCGTTGCAGCAGGTGGAACAGCAACAGGTTTTATCCAGCTTGTCGTTGGTTCTTTCGGCTGAAGAGGAAAGTTACGGATTGGCCACTCCGACAACTTCTCTAGAACGCTTTGAACTGGCGTTAAAGATGACGTGGGCATAGTTTTATACTTCGGATGTTTTGATTTCCAGTCGAATCAAAAAGGGACAGATTTACCAAACACCACCAAAACCACGCCCCTTCAGACCTGGAAGATTCTGATTGGATCAGTAAAAACAATGTGTCATGTGGCTTAACCTTTCGTGAGTCTCTAGTGGAAATGTTTAAAGTTATATTACTTATTATATTCTATAGTATTATAATAAAGTAATTCATATTTTGATTTCACAGATCGGTTCACATCTCATTATTGACTAACAATTAGTTTGACTAGCTTCTTAAAATAGAGTTCTTTGATTTATTAAAAAGAGAGTCCATTCTTCATGCTTCTCTTGAGCTGGAAAGGAAGCAGTTTAGAAGCAAATGCATGAGACCTTGAGGCCATATCTCATGCAGACTAGCTCTTCCTGAGGAGAGGGGCTAAATAACCTTCGGTGGAACCGCTCCTTCATCAGGTTACACCTCACTACTCTCTCTCTGTAATGCTGCTGCGGCTCCACCAGTAAACCCAGAGCTGTTCTGGTCATTACACCAGCACCACCATCACTTCTAGTTTGGTTCTAGTTTTGTTCTGTATATTAGATTCATTAGATGACATCATGCATGCATAATAAAGGCACCGTTACATCTGGCTCCATTTAAACGTCACACCTCTGCTCCAGCTCCAGGTTAATGGGAACACTGGGACGAGCCCAGTTACTTTCAGATTCCGTCTGTTATAAAATAACAAAACATGTCTCCATGAGGGAGAGGAGTTCCTTCCTCCAGAACCAGAACCAGCCGGCAGCTGGAAGCATCTGGGTCTCATGAGCAAACTCACACATTTGCAGTGTTGCCTGGCAACAGGGAGGCTACAAGTTTAACAGCTGGATGCAACTCATCTGCATGGAGTTAGCACGGTCTCCTCGTTCACACGTGCACGTAAAATCAGGATGATTATCAAGGACCTGTCCACACACACACACACACACACACACACACACACACACACACACACACACACACACACACACACACACACACACACACACACACACACACACACACACACACACACACCTGCAAATATACACCAGCTTTGACCCTCACAGAAACACTAGATAACATGAATGAATGAATGAATTTTCATGTTCTACTCCAGAAGTCGAGTCTACAGAAATGTTAGGACCCAGCAGAAGTGATGTGGTTCTGGTGGGAACACGACCTTGGACTGATTTGTGTTTTGTTGGAGATATTTTCTCAGCTCCTCCTCAGTAGGAGTCAGATGTTCCAGAGAGTTCTGGGAGCACCTGCTGCTGGAGGAGATAAGCTGGACTAAAACCAGTTTGGTCTAACAGAAGTTGTGGGTTGAGTTGAGCGTTCTTACTGGGAAACTGCTCGTCCACAGCTTTGCTGGCTTGAAGTTTTGTTTAATCCCAAAATAAAAGGTTTTTAGTTCAGTTCAGACATGAGACCAGAACTCGTTTTCCTTCAATAATTCATCTGTGTGTTTTCAACACTTTGAATTTGGTGTCAGACGTGGGAAACAACTGCTGCGGTGAAAGCTAGGCAGGCGACCAAACATCTGTCTGCTCTCCATCCCCAGACTGTGAGTGCAGTGCAGCCGGTACGGTGGACAACTCCTGCAGACCAGATCCTCAGACTCAGACCTGCATCTGTAAACCTGGGTTCAGCGGAGACCACTGCGACACCTGCGCTCCAGGCTTCCATGGACTCAACTGCCAGGGTGAGGGGTGGGCAGAAGGATGGGCCCCCGCATGCTGCCGCAGCCCTTACATAGCCTACAGATGAGTTTCTCCAGAAACATGAACTCCTGTGTGTGTGTGTGTGTGTGTGTGCGTGTGCGTGTGTGTGTGTGTGTGTGTGTGTGTGTGTGTAGCCTGTCAGTGTTCAGGTACAGGCTGTCTTGATGGGTCATGTGACCTGATGACTGGTCATGGAGTGTGTCGGATTGGTTTCCATGGTCACGACTGTGACCAGTGTTCACCTGGTTACTTCAACTACCCCGTCTGCCAGCGTAAGTCCCCTTCTGGTTGGTATCTTCTGACCACTGCTAGATTTGAACTCTAACCTCCCTCCAGGCTGTGGAATGGTGGTGCAGAGCTTCACCCATACAGAGCTCCTGAGGGGGTCAGAGGACTTGGGTTTTCTGGTCTCTGTGTGTTCTGTAGACCTGGAGAAGGAGCATGGGGTCCTGGGGCTGGTCATCCAGGGATGCTCCTGGTCCCTGCCTGTGTTTTTGGTGTTTATGGACAGGATCTAAAGTTGTAGTCCTGGAGAGAAGAGGTCTGTGTTGGGAACCTCGGGAGCTCTTCTCCGCTGTGAGCACATGATGTGTTTTTGTTGGTGTGTTCAGCGTGAATGGGAGCTGAGAGGGAATTCAGCTCCTCTCTAAATACAAGGCCATTTGGGAGTGAGTGTCATTCCAGAGTGGAACCCTGAGGGATCATCTCTTCATCTCCAGTAATAATATTTATGGATTAGATCTACAGGTGACACTAGGAAACTGAAATCATGGAGCAAAAGTTCATTGATTTCAGTAATTCAGCCTAAAAGGTGAAACTAATCTACGAGACAGACTCCTTCCATGCAGGTCCAGATGTTCCAGCCTGTAGTAGTTCTAACTGTGATGATCATGGCTCACAGCTGATGAAAACCCCACATTCCCAGTCTCAGACCATTAGAACATAGTGGAAAGTTTCAGTATACTAGATGGTGAATGGCCTGTATGATGCACTACATGCTAGCCACAGCTGCCCTGACCCATTAACAGAGGCAAGGCTGCTGTACACAGGCACCGCCTTCAGGTGAGTGGCCGGCCCAAGGATACGACACCCAACCAGGATACGTGGGAAAAGACGGGTGGATGGGGGTTTATGGACTAAATGATTGTTGGGCCAGAAGTGATGACATCACCCTCGTGTGTTCACCTGGGTAACCGTGTGCCTGTCTGCTCAGTGTGTGGTTGCAGTGCCGTGGGCTCCCTGCCAGAGCTCTGTGACGCTGCCGGACGCTGCCTCTGCAGACCAGAGTTCCAGGGTCCTCGCTGTGAACAGTGCCGCTCTGGATTCCACTCCTATCCCAACTGTCAAGGTAATCCCAAGTCTTCCCTCTCGCCTCCCGTCAGCTCCAGAGCAACGGGACAATCAGAGATCCGGTCCTATCCAACGTATAAAAGGATCATTCTGTATGACTGATGATGCGTGGCTCTGCCTCAGACATTCTTTAGAGTCGGTCGGAGAGCAGAAGGATGTGTTCACACGTCGGGTTCAAAGGTCACAACAAGCTGCAGTGACAATCCAGCTGACTCGGTCTCAAACACAGACCCTTTTACTGTTCTTGAGGACTGATCTATGCGTTTCTAGGGCAGAAACTTCCTGTTACAACATTTTATGTTTTAGAGTCGCAACGTTTTTAAATGAAACAAGCAGCTGGTTGAAGCTTCATGCTTCCAGGGGGTGGGGCTTAAACCATTCCTTGTGTCCTCAGAGTGCTCCTGTGATCCACGCACCTCACTGGACACCAGCTGCACAGCGTCAGGTATCTGTCGCTGTCGGCCCAACTACAGCAGAGCATCATGTGACCAATGTGCTCAGGGTTACTATGGTTACCCGAGCTGTTCCGGTAAGTGGCTTTGTTTACTCAAGTGTTTCTCCACGTTTTTCTGAGGCCAGATCTGCAAGGTTGTGTGTGTGTGTGTGTGTGTGTGCGTGTGTGCATGTGTGTGTGTGTGTGTGTGTGTGTGTGTGTGTGTGTGTGTGTGCTTCAGCCTGTCAGTGTTCCCCTGAGGGTTCTCGCTACTCCACCTGTGACCAGCTAACGGGTCAGTGTGCGTGTCTGCCTGGCGTGGTGGGGCTCAGGTGTAACCAGTGTGCACATGGCTCCTATGGCTTCCCCACCTGTCAAGGTAACAGCATTTACATGAAATGTAATGTACAAGGTCAGTTATGTCCAGCAGCTGCTTCCAGCTTCAGCTGATCACTAAACACACTTTCACAGGTCCTGCTGCTCCTAGTTAGTCTGATGTTTATAAAACCAGCTGGCTAGCTCTTACCTTCTTTGGGGTTCCACTGATCTCACACACACACACACACACACACACACACACACACACACACACACACACACACACGGCTGATAGATGTCTTGTGGTTTACAGCTGGGACTTGTCACCCCTCTGGCTCGGTCCAGTCGGAGCTGTTACCTGCGGTGAGTTTTGTTTTCGGGTTGGCTTCTCTGAGGATTTACTTGTTCTTGTGCGGTTTGTGCTTTCATGGCTGATGTTCAAACATAAAAGCTTTATTGATTGATGCAGGGTCAGTGTGAGTGTCGGGGTCACGTAGAGGGCCCAGCTTGTGACCGGTGTAAACCTCTGTACTGGAACCTGTCCCCCGATACTGCTGAAGGATGCTCCAGTAAGAACATCTGCAAACATCTGTCATGTTTCAATACTGGGAGTGCAGTGAATAATGTGTGTGTGTGTGTGTGTGTGTGTGTGTGTGTGTGTGTGTGTGTGTGTGTGTGTGTGTGTGTGTGTGTGTGTGTGTGTGTGTGTGTGTGTGTGTGTGTGTGTGTGTGTGTGTGTGTGTGTGTGTGTGTGTGTGTGTGTGTGTGTGTGTGTGTGTGTGTGTGTGTGTGTGTGTTCTGCAGGCTGTGAGTGCAACGTTGCAGGAACTCTAAGCTCGGTTGCAGAATGTGCTCAGGTGAGTTCATCACACCTTCCTTTGACTCCGCCTCCTTTTTGAGCCTTTAGAAGTGCACCTGTCCTATCAGAACGCTCCCAAATCCAGGAGATCGTTTCAAGTGTAAAATCAAAGAAATCCTATCTTATATATTGTAAACCAGCTGGGCAGCCATCAGAGAATCTAGATTATTACGGATTTACCTGGTGAGTGTTTTAAAGGGATGAAACACACCAGCATCACCAGCAAATCACCCTCATCCTGCTGGAACGTGAACTAGAGATGGTGAAAAGAAGACGGTGCTCAGCTTTCAGTAAAATGTTTAGATTAACTTTAAACAGTTCTTCATGATTATTTGTTGACACAGGCCTCTCCTAGAAGGAGAGGTGGAGACATTTATCCCACCTATAGAGGTAGCCAGCATGTGTTTATCCTGTTCTATGTGGCAAGGAAACGTCCATCATCCTCCAGGAATGCCACAACAGTCAAGTCAGTTCCGTTGTGGGACATTTCTGGAGTGCTGCCCGCACATTTCTGCTTATTTACTAACACGTCTCTCCCTCATGGTGAAGGTGACTAGTTCACGTGTACGTCTTTCTGCACATGACCAAACTCAGTCACACACACACACACCCAGGATAGGCGTGTTTAAGCAGGACTTTCCATCACAGCTGCTGTTTGTTTCATGTTGTTGTGAGAAGCTGCTGTCATCAGGCTAACGGTCACCATATTGTTGTGTCAGGAAACGGGCCAGTGCCACTGTAAACCCAACGTGTGCAGCAGGACCTGCTCCGCCTGTAAGGACGGCTACTACAACCTGGAGCGCTACAGCTACTTCGGCTGCCAGGGTGGGTGCATACATGCAGCTACGTCCCTCGGGGCCCAGTCCACTGCTGTGATACGTGCTAATTGTGTTTATGTGGTTGTGCAGGGTGCCAGTGCGACATTGGGGGCTCCATAGGTCAGTTCTGTGCAGACCCACATGGTCAGTGTCGCTGTAGACCCAACGTGGAGGGACCCAAATGTAACCTGTAAGTCTCACACACCTGGCAGGGAGTGCTACTACACTTGTTCTGGAGTTTTCTACTGCCACCACCACCAGTACTACCTTTATTTTACTACTACTGCTAAATCTAGTACTACTGCTAAAAACCACTGCTACCACCTGTACTACTACTACTTCCACTACCACTGCTACCACCTGTTCTACTACTACTACTACTACTACTACTACTACTACTACTACATCCACCACCACTGCTACCACCTGTAGTACTACTACTACTACTACTACTACTACTACATCCACCACCACTGCTACCACCTGTACTACTACTACTACTACTACTTACATTACCACCGCTACCACCTGTACTACTACTATTACTACTAGTACTATTACTACTACTACTCTCACTACCACTGCTACCACCTGTAGTACTACTACTACTACCACTACTTCCATCATGAGTCTCCAGAACCTTCTATGGGTAGAGGAGAACAGCTGAACCTGGGACGGTTCCCTCATGCTTGTTGCTGTTCCACAGACCTCGTCCAGATCATTACTTCCCAGACCTCCATCATCTAAGGTTTGAGATTGAGGAAGGAACCATGCTGGATGGCCGACCGGTCCGATTTGGGTACAGCCTTCTAGAGTTTCCAGACTTCAGCTGGAGAGGTTATGCTGAGATGTCCCCCATACAGGTAGAACCTGGAGTCCAACGAGTCCCTCCAACAAATTTTTATTTAAGTAGATTGTCTGTGGATCGTCTGAGCTTGGCTCGCATGAAATAGAGTTGTCCTTTTGGTTTGTGTTTAAGCAGACATTTCTCTTTTGATATCATCAGAACCTGTTCCCTATCAATTCAGTTCAGTTTGTTTATGCAGCACCAGATCACGACCAGAGTCGTCTCACTTCACACAGTAAACACTCCAACACAGGTCAGGTCATTAAGCCAATCAGTAAAAATGTTTCCTATATAAGGAACCCAGCAGGTTGCATCGAGTCACTGACTAGTGTCAGAGTCTTTACAGCAATCCTCATACTAAGCAAGTATGCAGCGACAGTGGAGAGGAAAACTCCCTTTTAACAGAAGAAACCTCCAGAGAATCCTGGCTCAGTATAAGCAGCCATCCTCCACGACTCACTGGGGATGGAGAAGACAGAGCACACACACACACACGCACGCACGCACACACACACACACACACACACACACACACACACACACACACACACACACACACACACACACACACACAAATGGCTGAACTAGTAGTAGTATTTTCTTGTTAACGAGCCTAACTGGGGGACAAAAGGGTGTAGCAGCAAAAGGCCTATAGGGCCCAAAGGGTTAAAGAAGCACTTCCCTGTCCCTGTTACTCTGAAGGTGTTGAGTAACTTCCTGGTTGCTGTAGAACCAGGAAGTGGACCAGATATCTGGACTCTAAAGAGAAATGCCTGTTCTGGGCTGAGGATGACTCCTCTAAACTCAGATGATTTGTGTCTGGTCTCCTCCCTTCTTCACCAGCGTGTTCCCTCTCGTCTCTCACCTCCTGTTGTCTTTGTGGTTGTTATAGATGATCTGACCTGTTTTACCTTCTAGCATCACCTGACTTCTGTTTGGTTTGTCCTCCCTGACTGTCTCTTCTTTCTTGTCCACCCATCCATCATCCCCTCTGCTCCGGCAGTCCAAAGTGTTGGTGTGGGTCTCTGTCAGCTCTCCAGACCTGTTCCGCGTGGTTCTGCGATATGTCAACTGGGGTGGTTCTGATGTCCGGGGCAGGGTGACGGTCAAAGAGGACAGCTGGAGTCACTACTGTGGTAACTGTAAGTCCCTGGTAGAGACAGCAGGTCGTCGTGTCACCAGTGTTGCCAACTCAGCGACTTTGTCGCTGTTCCTAGCGACTTTTGGACCCCCTCAATGACACCCCCCCACCCCCACCCCCAAAAAACAGCGCCTAGCGACAAACCTAGCGACATTTCTCAGGACCCGTTGCTACTTTCTGTTGAACTTTCTTGTAGATAAGCCCTACAGATTAGCAACAAAGAAACCGTTTGCACTCTGAACCGTTCTTCCGGGAGTAAGGAAAGAGAACGATAATCTGCACATGTGCACGAGGACTGACCAATCATAAACCGTTTTTGGCCGAGCTGATTCGCCGAAGACAAAAATGTACAGTTGCAGAGCTGGAGACCGCCGATTTCCGTCTGCTGCTGCAGGCTCACACTTTTACTAGAGACTGCTCAGGCGTCAACCTGCCATCTCTGGTTCTGCAGCCGTCATTTGGTTTTTCCGGCATTTGGCAAATAAAGTCAACGGGAGTTCAAACTACCGTCCCGTTTACACACGCAGCTCTGTGGCTCATCTGAATTTCCTTCAGTGACACAGGGATGGTTATACCATGAGACACCCGCTCCCTTTTGCTCGGTGCGCCGTTATTATCATGATGGAGAGAATACACAACAGAGAAGTTGAGAAACTATGAGGTGTAAAAAAATAAACCAGCTTTTTAGGAAAATGTCTGTGAGAATGAGGAGAGCAGGAGGTCCGAGTTCTATCCTACAACAGAACTGTTTGGATCACCACACCAAATCTGTCTTAATGTCACTTATTTATACTTTTTGAATTTATTTTACATTTCAAAGCAATTTGGGCCATTTTAATCATACTAATTAATAACTTTAACACATGAAATAGTTTATTTTCCTCCCTTTTAGTCCTAAAAAGACCATGTTTTTAAAATCTTATATATCTATATATATATTACTTTTAGATTCTACGGAGAAAATGAATGCCAATGTGGCGTGATGACATCATCAATATGCAAATTAGCATGTGGCGTCACCTGGCGACATCTGGGTGACTTTCTGGGTCAACTTCAGCTACTTTCTATCAGGGGGAGTTGGCAACACTGCGTGTCACCCCCCACTCCCACTCCCACTTCCCAGCTTAGGCTGGCAGAATTGTGACTCACATCCACTTCTTATTAAAGTAGAAATCTGCCGAGCTTTTCTTTACCGTGAGGTCCGCTCTAACTCTCCTGGAAGACAGAGCCAGTGAAGACATGCTGAGACCTGGGACAGCAGAAGGCTCTCAGACCAGAGACTAGTCTGAGCCCCCACCCCCCCCACCCCCCCCACCCACACACACACACACACGCCCAGGCTCTAGGTGCTACTCAACACATTGAACCAGTGGCCTCATTTATCAACCGTATTTATGCACAGATCTAACTAATATACTCGTTTGTAGTATTCATCATTTTGTACTTCTGAATGTTCCTAATATAAGAAAATCTCAGACCATGCGTGTGAAAGCCTGCAGCGGTAGAACGGGCACAAGCACAGGTGGGATTTATCATCAGTCGGGTGCGGAGGAATGTGCGTACGAGTGGCCACCGCACGTTTCGTAAACCCAGATGTTGACCGTTCGGACGAACGCTCTACGTTTAAGGAATATATTTAGGAATCATCCTCCGAGCGTTTAATGAATGAGGGTCCGGGCCTAATCAGCTTCTAGAATGGTTCAGGTCTGACCTCTGGTTTAGAAAAACAGACCGAGTTGTGTTTCTCTGTGAGGAGCTCACTAAGATTATTAAATAATCTGGTAAGCGGTTCCAGGCTGGCGTTTCCTCTCCAGTCCTGCAGACGCAGGGTGGTGGCGGCAGTGTTTCCACGCGCGAGGTTAAATCTGAGAAAGACTAGATGAGTTTATTATGGTCTGATAAGGAAAACCCAGAGAGGACCGAGTCATTTCTGCTGCTGTCATGTGACCAGCGCTGGATTAGGACTTCTTTCTCTCTAATCTCTGTTTCCAGGCTCGGAACAGTCCAAACAGATCCTCTTTGCTCCCAGTGAGCAGCCGGCCTTCGTCAACGTTCCTCAGAACAACTTTGTGGAGCCGTTTGTTCTGAACCCAGGAACCTGGACTGTGACTATAGAGGCTGAGGGGATCCTGCTGGTACGTTCCACACCTCTGGGCTCTTGGGGGGGGTCCTGCCTGTACTGTTTACTCACCAGACTGACGCGGTCATAATGCTGCAATGTTTGTAACAAAGTACTAAAGATGGACCTGATATGCGCCCCTCTCAGGACTACCTGGTGTTGCTGCCCAGTGCCTACTATGAAGCTCCCATCCTGCAGATGAGAGTCAGTGAGCCCTGCAGCTACAGCTCTGGTTCAGACGCCAGCCACAGGTAAATACTGCTGCAGCGTCCTTATTACCACTTCATGATTGGTTAGTCATAAACATGAAGTCCAAAGCTTTGGGACTGCACTGTTTAACATAGATTGCACACAAGCAGGGGTGGACTGGGACAATAATTCAGGCCGAGGATGTTGAAACCATGCCAGGCCAGCACCCAATTCACACAAAACACTAAAAGTGAGTCAAGTTGGGCGCCTACTGATGTAAAAGTGTAAAACAACTAAATAAAAGCTTCATTTTTCTTTCCTATATAATATAAATATGTGTGTTCTGCTGCTATAATCTGTGCTCATGTTGCATAAACTGAAATTATGTTTAATCCTGTTACTCGTGCCTCCTGCACATCAGATGAAATAGGCCAGACACCATCATCACCTGAACCTGAGACTAACAGGTGAAATTTTACCCATAAGCACTGTACCTTAGACAATTGCACTGGTCCAAAATCTCCACACTGAACCGGTTCTTCCAAAATGGTCGCAACATACAGGCCAGACTTAACATGCATCTGTGGCCAGAGCTTTCTTTTTCAACCTCTCATTTTCTGCTCTACCTTTCCTGGCCCATCCCGGTCCGTTTTGCACAAAAGTAATAAAGGTAACAAAAGCAAAGGATCACCAGTTACCTGCTCCTGGAATCCAACATCAATCACTTTGAAGGACCCACGTTTCCCCTGCAGCCATGAAACACAGAAACATTACATCTACAGCGGATAGACGGCAGGAGTTCGGCTTATTAAATGTGTTCAGACCATAAAAACACTCTTCATGGCTCTTCAGATAGCTCTGCAGAGACCCTACGATATATGTGCGTGTGTGTCTTCTCAGAGCAGAGCAATGACATCCCAGCCATTTGAATGAGTCATGTTTTAAAAATTAAACGGAGGTCTTTCTGTTGAACATGTTCATCAAAAATCCTGGGAAAAAAGAAAAATTGGAGATGCACTTCTAATTACGTCCGCATGCGTGTGCGTGTGCGTGTGTGCGTGCGTGTGTGTGTGTGTGTGTGTGTGTGTGTGTGTGTGTGTGTGTGTGTGTGTGTGAGAGAGAGAGAGAGAGCTGCCTTGCACCTTTAAGTGGAGGCTTACAGCTTTGCTTTACCATAAAGTAGTCCCTAGTCTAAAGTAGTCCCTAGTCTAAAGTAGTCCCTACTCTAAAGTAGTACCTAGTCTAAAGTAGTACCTAGTCTCCCATAGTCCCTAGTCTAAAGTAGTCCCTAGTCTAAAGTAGTACCTAGTCTAAAGTAGTCCCTAGTCTAAAGTAGTCCCTAGTCTAAAGTAGTACGTAGTCTCCCGTAGTCCCTAGTCTAAAGTAGTCCCTAGTCTAAAGTAGTACCTAGTCTAAAGTAGTCCCTAGTCTAAAGTAGTACCTAGTCTAAAGTAGTCCCTAGGCCCCCGGGGGACACTCGCCCTACACTCAATGGAAACGGCGCGCGGCCCCGCCCCCGCGCATTACTGGCCCTGTGCGGGCCCCCGGCCCCCGAGGGCCCCAAAAATCCGGCAGGGCTGGGGCCGCTCAGCCAGCTCCGGGGGCAACCCGGCGCTCCGGGGTCCGTGTCTCTGGGGCCCCCGGGGGCCGCGCTGCGATTTTCCAAAGTTACAATGGGGGCGTAGGGCAATTGGCACAGTACCGCCCCGATCCACCAGGGGGAGATTGGGCCAACTGAGTGGCAAAATTGTCGCAAAGCCGACGTTTGTCGGGCCAATGGCCCGACTTGTCACTTCCCCGACATTTGTACGTCAAATGGCAAATCCCAATGGCAAATGGCAACATGTGAGGATAATGGCAACCGTTTTGACACTAGCCCGACATTTGTATGTGGAATGGCAAAAGCGTCGGGGTAATGGATCGGGCGAGGTCGGGCAAATGCTGAAAACGTGACAAACTTTTGTCCGGCAAATGGTAATTTGCCATTTCCCCTACATTCGTCTGGTAAATGGCAAATAATTGCCATTTTTTTCCCATACATTTGTCCGGCGAATGGCAAATTATTGCCATTTCCCCTACACTTGTCCTTTAAATGGCAAAAAGTTGCCATTTCCCCTACATTTGTCTAGCATATGGCAGAGTATTGCCATTACCCCTACATTTGTCTTTGAAATGGCAAATTATTGTCATTTCCCCTACATTTGTCTGGCAAATGGCAAGTCATTGCCATTTCCAATACAAAGTCTGGTCTAGGCACCCTCCATTGGCTCTCTGGCTAGCTCTCTAGAGGGGTTTCAAACACATAAAGCGCTTTGATTGGTCCATAATGGTGGGCCAATCATAGTGCTCTATCTGCTTAGTGAACAAATCACAGAGCTGTATCCTCTTTGTAGGCCAATCAGGGCACTCTGTATGCCTGGTGGGTGGGATGATGCAACAGAGTGAAACAAGAGTGTGTCACATTCATTGTCCAGTGGAATGCGGAGATCACTTGAAAGACAGCCGTCAATGGAGCGTGGCCAGCCTAAATAATACATTTAGTCTGTCTTGTCAGGCTACTACATTTGTCCTTCAAATGGCAATAAGTGACATTTTCCCTACAATTGTCTGGCAAATGGCAATAATTTGCCATTTTCCCTACAATTGTCAGTTAAATGGCAAAGTAATGCCATTTGTCCTACAATTGTCTGTTAAATGGCAAAGTATTGCCATTTCCCCTACATATGTCCATCGAATGGGAATTTGCCAATTTCCCTACATTTGTCTGGCAAATGGCAAATAATTCCCATATCAATCAAAGGACACCTGTTTGGGTCCAGCGGTCTGCCTCAAAACAAGATACAGATGTGTGGTCTTTACAGGGACACTCTAAAAAATGCCTGCTATTTATTAAACAAGAATGGAGTCCACAAATTTAAATGGAACCCAGAAAAATGTGGTCAGACCCCTGATTTCAGCATTCGTTCGACAGCGTTGTAGTTTCTCTGTGTCCAGGAGGTCTGAGTTAAGTACTGTAGAAAGGGTCTAGTTTATAGTAAAAATCCCATCCAAGTTTGATCCTGACAGCATCTTGCTAAGGTGGTGAAATAAGGTCCAAAATTTCACCTTGCATAATTTTCACTTAGCACACTTTGGACTTATTCTCAGCCTAGTTCAGGGCCATAAGGTCCATTTGTAATAGAAATGTCAAAAGTTTGCTATTTTAAAGTAGTACCTAGTCTAAAGTAGTCCCTAGACTAAAGTAGTACCTAGTCTAAAGTAGTCCCTAGTCTAAAGTAGTACCTAGTCTAAAGTAGTCCCTAGTCTAAAGAAGTGCCTGTGATTCCTTTGTGTTGCTAATTATTTTCATTTGCAGTCAGTCTAATGATTTAGGGCACCAAGCAGAAGTGGGATCACCATGGAGTGATTTTAAAGAAGTTTTTATTCTCAATGCTAGTTGGATCCATTAACTTACTGTGTTTTATGCTAAGCTAAAGCTAGAGGAGTACAGCCGGGTCAGGAGAATGACCGGGCTGGTTACAAATTGTTGTTCCCACTTATCTAACTCTGGGAGACAAGTTTTAGATGTTGTGAGGTATATCCCTTTAACTGATTTCCTGTTGAGTTTTTCTCCACAACATTTTGTTCACTATTGTTTTTTCTGATATGACTTTGACTCATCATATCGGATACATGTGTAATAAGAGGGAAATATAAATGAAGCTTGAACAGTAACAACACACACACACACACACACACACACACACACACACACAGACACACACACACACACACACAGACACACACACACACACACACACGCACACAGGGGCGTCGGACTGGAGGGGGAAAGGGTACCGTTTACCCAGGGCCCACTGCAGGGAGGGGCCCTGAGACAGCTTTGAATAAAAATGTTTTATTGTTGTTGTTTTATTCCTCGCCACTTTCTTAATGTCTTAATAAACTTCCCTTTACCTGGATAAAGAGGTTAAGAAACAGAATTTCGCATTAAAAATAATAACTGAATAATCTCTGAGGCATCTATCACCCCTTAAAAATGTGCAAAGTGGTTTGGTCCACACCAGCGGCCAGGGGCTGCACGGCCGCATGTACAGCTATGAGACATCGCAGATGCCGACAGCCAGAGCTAGAGGCAGGAGAGTCAGTCATGTCTTTTCTCAAGAAAGGGAAATCTGGCTTCCAGAAAAGAAAAGAAAAGAAAAGAAGGAGAAAAGTTAATTGAACAGAAGCAAGTATTGACTAGGTTTTTCAAGAAGGAAGGTGAGCAGCAGCAGCAGAACACAGTTTTAGCTGATATTAGCTAGCTCTCAGAAGCTGCATTCATGTTAGGTGTTCAGTGTTAAACGCCTTTAGTTTCACCATCAAGATCAAATATAAATTAATTAGTGTTATCAGTGAAAACACTAATTAATATATATATATTAATCAGAATTATTATCGCGGTCGGCCGCCGCCAATTAATTCGCGGACCTCGCAGTACAAACAGGTTCACTCTGTGTGGATATTTCAGCTCCTTCCCAGTCATGGACCAGGACAAACTTGGTATCGATGGATTCGAGGTAATCTCAGGAATGAGAAGCTGCCACTGTTTTTCGTATAGCATGATGACACTGGTGTTAGAGGATTGTTATTGACTTGGTTAGATATTTTAAGCCTATTTTAAATTTCTTTATATTTGATCTTGAAAACGGACAATCTTATAATTTGGCTGATAATGCAGGGATTATAAAATTTAGAGTACATTACATTCACAGAGAGAACCTGGTTTATTTCATATCATATGTATTTAATATATCAATATATATCAGTA
This sequence comes from Nothobranchius kuhntae, assembly GCA_006942095.1. Classification (NCBI taxonomy): domain Eukaryota; kingdom Metazoa; phylum Chordata; class Actinopteri; order Cyprinodontiformes; family Nothobranchiidae; genus Nothobranchius; species Nothobranchius kuhntae. The sequence goes on from SSNQ01034233.1 coordinate 171,181, forward strand.
TTAGCAAAGCTTAACATCATGAACCACATGGCCCTTTAGACGCAGTAGCAGCAGCAGCAGGGCCCTCATTGTCTCCAGAAAGCACTGAGGAGACAAGGTGAGCTCACTATACAATTAAGTTATTCAATTTACAAGCAATCATTAGCAGCAGATTTATCTGAAAGGACATGTTAGGTTATATTTTGATGACCTAATTCATGATCTATTGAAAGCCAATTAGCCAAAGGATTGGACTTTAAAGAAAATAAATTCCAGGATTTTTGTTTGAACACATTGTTGGCAAATAAAAATAATTATATGTGAAGTCTGGGCATTTCACTTTTATTATGCTGGCATTTGTATTTGCTCAATATAGAGGTTAAACTAAGATCATATTTATTATCTTGTCTTATAGCATGACAAAAAATGTGTAAGAGATATTAAGTAATTGAGCATGGGGGCCCACCTAGAAGACTTGTACCTAGGGCCCAGAATTTGGTGCTACGCCCCTGCACACACACACACACACACACACACACACACACAGCTTGGTAGGAAGTAAAAACCAAACAGGTTTAAACTTTTTTATTGGCTAAAGTCTATATTTCCTTCCCTAAACAGCACAAGCAACTTGACTATATTCAGCAACAACACAACAGAATATTTAGATAATATTGAGGAGTAATCTGATTACATGTAGAGGACAGAAATCCAATAACTTCCTTCCATCCATCCAGCTGTCTGCTGTACCAGTATCTGTCTCTGGATTCCTTCCCTTCCATCAATGGCATCGACGCCAGCTGCCGCAGTGACAACCATCTGCCACGTCCCTGCCCGGCTGAGAAGGTCACCGCCCGTCACCCAGAAATGGCCGTCTGCAGTGGGTTTGATGTAAGAGTAGCAGCAAAGAGCTGAGATGTTCAGATGGTCCAGTGGGTAAATTAATCTATGTTCCTCTGTTTCAGATCAGCGTGGAGCTTCGCGTGCATCCCATTCCTCCGGGGGACTACGTCATGATAGTGGAATACTCCAGCGAGGAGGAGCTACCTCAGTCTCTGTCCGTTATTGTCAACATGCCAGGAGCAAGAGCTCACCAGCACCAGGTCACCCTTCTGCACTGCAAGTACAGGTGGGGGGTCCCGACGGTTCTGCTGGCCAGCTTTTATCCTGCCAGTCCTCAGATGACAGAGTCTGTTACTGGTTTTGTCTCGTTTATCAAACTTTGCATAAATAAACAAAGAAAAAAACTAATGCAATCTATAATCCAACCTAAAACTCTGCTTGAGCACAGCTGCTGCAGTTCCTGCTTTATAAATCACACCTGTCCCAGAAATGTGCTCAGGTGTTTCTGGATCACCTTCTACACACCCACTTTCTGCCATAAATGGGCAATGCAAACTACTTTATGAGTATTGTGCATGAATGACCCACGACCCTAAATGGATGGATGGATGTGCATGTATGTTAACCTGTCTATCTGAGGCACTTCATGGGTAACCATGACAACCGAGGTGGTGCGTGATGTAGGTACGGAAAACTTGTTTTATTGCCTTTGAGGGCTGCTGTAACGCTCTTAAGCTGCAGAGCAATCACATGAAAAAAAAGAAGTGGTCAGATGGAGCCTGATAGTATCAGTAAAAGCAAGGAGGGGGGTTGCTCATGAGTAATGAAGTTTGTGACTAATTACGCCCGTATAATCAAAGTTAAAGCTAATTCTCTGCCTCTTTACAATTTCCCTGCTTCATGCAGCCCTCCCCTGTCGTCTCCCCCTCCCCTCCCCCTGCTGTAAACAGAAAAATGTTATTATTTATTTCTGTGGAAATGCTCACTTTCAATTCAAGTCAGTTCATTTCAGTTTATTTATAAAGCGCCAAATCACGACAAGAGTCGTCTCAAGGACCTTCACACAGTAAACATTCAAACACAGGTCAGGTCATTAAGCCATTCAGAAAAAAGTTTCCTATATAGATGCAACCAGCAGGTTGCATCGAGTCACTGACTTGTGTCAGAGTCTTTACAGCAATCCTCATACCAAGCAAGCATGCAGCGACAGTGGACAGGAAATGTTAGTGTTTAATACTGGTGGGAAATATAACTCTTAATTATATATATATATATATATATATATATATATATATATATATATATATATATATATATATATATATATATAAACAAGTGTTTAACTTCAGGAACACATGCACATAGTAACTGCCTTAGAAAACTAATGGGTATATATGCCCATTATATAAATCAGTTGACTGAGGTCTCTCCGTCGATCAGCAGCTCCTAATAACACCACCGTGTGTTTTTCTTCAGCTTCCTGTGCCGAGTTGTGGTCGTGGATGAGCTGCACAGGGTGTCAGTCTTCTCCCTGCCCACTCACACGGAGATCCAGCTGTCATCAGACCAGGCCAGCTTCTTCCTGGTGAGAATCACAGAGATGTTTGCCCATAATGCAAAGGAGCATGTTTGAAGGAAACCAAACAGCAGAAAGCTGTGAGCTCGGGGATGGACGAATAAGTGAAAGCTAGTCAGTGGGGCTAAAGGAGCTATTATATAATCCACTTTACTTACGCCCTGAATCACACATACTTCTATATAAAGGACAAGTAATGATGTGTGCATTGACCTTGCTAGTCACGTATTTTGAGATTTATTAACTTGTAAGATTTTGCAGTTAGCATGGCTACGAATCAAAGGGTTTGTCGCATACATGACGTCACCACAGAATCTCCTCTCCCCTAGCGTAGCTGCTTACGACAGAGCCAGATTTATTGTGGTTCTTTCCTCCTAAAGGAAGGATTTGACGTTCGCTGAACTTACAGCCATTTTCTCTGTTTTTCTTTCGTGATGCACATTTGTAGTCCTGGACTTATTTTCACACAAAACCTAAAATAATATTTGCACCCACTCAAAATTAAGCGTTTTCTTGGCATTAAATGCATCTTTAAACTTTACGGACATCATATGTGAAATCCATGGTACGTAACAAGCGAAATTAGAAAATAATGTATTTAGCCCCGTTTACTTGCACTAACTTTTTGTTCTTTCGGGGCCCCGTGGTCCGGAAATAGATGGGCGTGACTTAGGCTACGGTCACACTGCAGGCCTTGACGCTTAATTCAGATTTTTTGAGTAAATCCAATTTTTTTGTGTGACTGTTCACATTATGACTGAAATGTCACATCAACCTCTCTCCAGTGTGAATGTGTCACGGCCCCCTGAGGGCCGCGGTTGAATGCTTTCTCCAAATCAGCAAAACAGATGTAGACTGGTTGGGCAAACTCCCATTCACTCTCCAGGACCCCCCTAAGGGTATAGAGCTGGTCCAGTGTTCCACGGCCAGGATGAAAACCACATTGCTCCTCCTGAATCTGAGGTTCAACAATCCACCCGACCCTCCTCTCAGAACCTCGGAACAGACTTTACCAGGGAGGCTCAGAAGTGTGATCCTCTGAAGTTGGAACACATCCTGCAGCCGCTTTTTTAAAATGGAACCACCACCCGGTCTGCCAATCCAGTGGAACCGCACCAAATGTCCACGCAATATTGCAAAACCGCATCAGCCAACACAACCCTACAACATCCATAGCCTTTAGGAACACTGGGCAGATCTTGTCCCCCTCCAGAGCCTTGCCTCTAAGGAGCTTTATGACCACCTCAGTGACCTCAGCACCAGAGATTGGAGAGCCCAACCCAAAGTCCCCGGACTCTGCATCCTCACTGGAAGACATGCTGGTGGGACTGATGAGGTCTTCAAGGTATTCTGCCCACTGATCCACATCGTCGCAAGTCTAGGTCAGCAACACAAAGTCCCCATTATATAACAGCACACTGTGTTGGTAGCACACTGCCTTCCCCTCCTGAGGCGGCTAGTGGACCAGAATCTTCTCAAAGCCGTATGGAATTCTTGCTCCATGGTCTCACTGAACTCCTCCCATTCCACCTCTGTGACAACCCAGGCTGCATTCCACTTGGCCTGCCAGTACACATCAGCTGCCTCTGGAGTGCTACAGACCAAAGGGACTTGATAGGACTCTTAAAGATGCATTTAATCCCTTACCGTGGGTGTCCACCAGTGGGATCAGGGGTATCCACCACGACAGGCACCAATGACCCTGCGGCCGCAGCTCCGGTCGACCACCTCGACAATGGAAGCACGGAACGTGGCCCAGTCAGACTCAATGTACCCTTCCTCCCCAGGAACATTTTAGTTTACAGCTCCGCCCCTTTCTTCTCTTGAATGCCCAAGACATGCAGCCACAGATCAGATGAGACAACATTATCAAGCTGCAGCCTACGGTATTCTGGTGCCAAGAGCACAAATGTCTGAACTTGGTGTTCATTATGGACAATCCATGACTGGCACAGAAGTCCAATAACAAAACACCATCGGGGGGCCGTTCCTCCCAACCACACCTCTCCAGGTCTCACTGTCATTCCCCACGTGAGCGTTAAAGTCCCCCAGCAGAACGAGGGAGTCACCGGAAGGAGCGCTCTCCAGCACCCCCTCCAAGGTCTCCAAAAAGGGTGGGTAGTCTGAACTGTAGTTTGGTGCATAAGCACAGACCACAGTCAGAACCCGTCCCCCCACACGTAGGCGGAGGGAGGCTACCCTCTCATTCACTGGGGTAAACCCCAACGTACAGGCACCAAGATGGGGGGCAACTAGAATTCCAAACCCTCCTTGGCAACTCTCAGTCGGGGCAACTCCAGAGTGGTAGATTGTCCAACCCTTCAAGGAAACTGGTGCCGGAGACAGAGCCATGCATCGAAGTGAGTCTGACTATATCTATTGGATCAGGATTAAACCTGTTAATTCTCCCATTTTGGGCTGGAAACTGTAAACGGTTTTACTCCTAACTCCGCCATCTATCCGAAGTATTTTTCATGGAAAATGTTTCGGTATTACGTTCATTCACGGAGAACCCCCTGCTCCCACGGAGAAACCACCCAACCCCTCCCTTCACGAAGACTGAGACTGGTGAGCCGCTTCGCTCCAGCAGCACCTCCCGCTCCTGTTCTCACGCTTTCCTGTATTTTTAATTCCTAAACTTATTAGGATATCTAGACGGACTCCTGACTCCATCTGTCAGCGCTTCTCCTCAGGAACGTCAACAAACGACGCTCACCTCCGCTGACTCAGTGACGTTGGAAGCGGATTTAATGCCACATGACCGTTCAGACTGCGGTCGCCTTCAAAAACATCAGATATGTATCGGAATCAGTGCCACGTATGAAAAAATCGTGTCTGTGCTGTTCAGACTGTCATAAAAAAATCAGATATGGGTCGCATTTGGGGAAAACTTTAGATTTTATGCACGTTTGCCTGCAGTGTGAACGTAGCCTTAGGCTCTCTGAGGGAAACACCTACCTTTCATCATGGAGCTGGCAGGAAAAACTAACTGCACTGAGGTGAACTGCGTTAACCCACGCTGAACTGAGCGGTTTTAGGTTTAGTGCCTCTGGAAAAAAGGCTTTAATAATAGTACTTTTTATTTAAGGGCACCTCTCTGAGATCCAAGGTTACCTTACAGAGGTTGAACAAATGAGAACATTTAAAACAAACAGCAGCAGTTACGAGCAAAAGCAGTGTCTAAATCAGACACATGCCTGCTTGAACTGATGTGGTTTGAGCCGTGTCTTAAATAAAGGAAAAGAATGTTCTTAATGAATGGAGGAAGTGAGTTCCAGAGCTGAGGGTAGTGAGACCAGCAACGGGGGGAATAAGATGAAGAAGCTGTTGCAGAATTGAGTAGACTAGTTATGATGAGAGCTGCAGAGTTCTGTAGGAGTTGGAGTTTATGAAGGGACTTGTTAGGGACTTGTTAGGGACTTGTTAGGGAGTTGCCATAATCAATACGAGAGGTGATGAGACTACTGACAAAGGTTGCAGCAGCTTGGGGAGAAAGAAAACCATGTAGTCTGTTGATAATGCTTAAGTGGAAGTATGCACAAGTGATGCGCTCAGCCAGCTGCCCCTTCTCATTTGAGTGTGTGTGTGTGTGTGTGCGTGTGTGTGTGCGTGCGTGCGTGTGTGTGTGTGTGTGTGTGTGCTGCTCGCGGACTACTCTATCCCACCGAATGTGAGAGTGATCTTCCTTTACACTTGCCTATTGGCAGTCTAAAGAACAGCTGAAGACCCTTTAGTTTAAAGCTGCTTTTACATAAATCCTTTATTTACTTGTTTATTTTGACTCAGATTTGTAATAATCTTGAGTTCAGTTGAAAACAAACCAAATTTAGTGGAAACTCTGAGTTCAGTTGCAGTTAAACACCAAACTGAAGCTATGATCTGAGACTTTGGTTTTTAAATATTTGGTTCAAAAGGACTTTAATTCCTGTCAGGTATGTTTATTAGTAAGAATTATCATGCATGATTTTTCCTTTTTACTTTTAGCACAAAGTGTTCTTGGTGCCTAAAGAGCAGTTTACCATGGAGTATGTAGAGCTTAAGGTCCACTGCATCAGCACTCATGGAGTCTTCTCACCTGACAGGTAACAGGACTTTAACCTGGCTAGGATGTTCAACTGTTACTGATTCTAATCCTGATCTTTGTTCCATGATGTAGCTCCTCTTGCATCCCATCACGCTTCCAAACACCATCAGACTCTCTGGTTCTGAAGGAGGGCCAGAGCTCCTCCACCGAGGAGGAGCCCGTCCACCACAGAGATGAGCCTGTCTGGATGGGAGGAGTCAGGCCTCCTTTTGGAGCAGACAACAGTAATCACATGAGACTGGACCCGCTGCAGGTACGGGGGGGGTGCTGTAACAGGCCCGGTTCTGATAGGCGCTGGAATTTGTTTGGACAACAGTAAACAATCAGCTCCGTGTAAACTTCCCTCTACCCAGAATGCCGCTGTGTACTCTGCTCGTGTTCAGTCTCTGGGGCGCTACGTCTTCATCCTCCATCATCACCAGCCCCTTCACCCCACCTTTCCTGTGCAGGTCTACATTAAAGCAGGACAGATCTGGCAGGGTAACATCCTGGTCCTAAACACTGTCTGGTGCTCTTGTTTACAACCAAGAATGAAGGAATTGTTGTGTTTCAGGTGTCACCAATGCCTCTTTCTGCCCTCATGCTTATGGTTGCCGTGGCGTGCTGGTCTCTGAGAACCAGGTCATGCTGGACGTGACTGATCATGACATCTTTCTCACGGTGCAGGTTCCTGCTGGCAGGACTCTGTGGCTGGTAAGCTCCACCCACCCACAGCATCACCCCAGCAGACCCTTGTTTACAGAATGGGAGGATGGTGAAATACTAACAAAATAATCCCAAACCTTACGTTAGCCTTTGGAGACGAAGCTAACCCTTGGTGTCTCTGAGCAGGACTATGTGCTGGTGGTGCCAGAGGCCAGCTACAGCTCCAGCTGCCTGAAAGAAGAGCCCATGGACAAATCCTACGACTTCATCAGCAGCTGTGGTCAGAACAGCTTTTTCATCAAGTCAGTGCTTTAGACAGAGATGTATTATCTCTACTGATATCTCTGTTTCCTGAGTCTATATTAACCCCCTCCCCCAGTCCTTCCACAGCCTCTCCGTTCTGCCTCAGCTCGGCAGTATCACTCTCAGTGTTCTTCAACAATGGGGCGATGCCCTGCGCCTGCCATGAGGTTGGAGCCGAGAGCGACACCTGTGAGCAGTTCGGCGGTCAGTGCAAATGCTTGCCCAATGTGATTGGCAGAGACTGCTCCATGTGTGCCACGGGCTACTGGGGGTTTCCCAACTGCAGACGTGAGTGTGTTTATGCTACTAGATCACCAGGGTCTACAGCTGGTTTTCGAAAGGCACTGCTCAGAGTCACTCAGATTAGTGCAGCTCAGCCCAGCCATCTTTTCTGGTTTGGTATTTTTCCTCCACTTTTTCCTGATTTTTAGTCCCCGTTTCATTGACGTTCCTGGCAATCCGTGGCGGTTCTACATGGAATTACTCCCCGGGCGAGGCCCCCTTTGATCGTTTTGTTTTTCCTTTTTTTATTCGGCCATTTCACACAATTCAGAAAAACCTGATAGGCCTGTGTTTATGATATTATGAATGAAATGTGCGTTAAATGGAAGAACATCAAGATGTGACTGACCTTAGCCATGTTAATACAGTTGATTCAGCCCCTACCCGCTCATTTCATTTGGGAAAGACCCAGAGGTGAATTCCCCCGTCGTGCCCCTCCCCTTCCTGTTCTTCATACACACACTGAGCACCTGAACCTCTCAGCAGGAGCGCCTGCAGCTGCAGGGGGCGCCAACTTGCTGTTTCCAATCAGACACTGTCACATGACAGATAATAGGAAACCTCGGTGCGACACAGATTTCTTTCTTTTTTATTTTTTTGACTCAGCGCTTGTGCGCCCCTTTTGTGTCATGAAAAAATGCCGCCCTGGGCAACTGCCCTGTCTGCCCGTGCCTAAAACCGCTACTGCTGGCAATTGCCCTTCGAAAACCAGCTTATGAGTGCACCGTTAGACTCCCTTACACCTGCTCTGGTCTTAGTCTCAGAAGTGCACCGCTGATCTCCCCTGCAGCATGCACCTGTGGTACCAGACTGTGTGAACCGGTGACAGGGGACTGTATCTGTCCTCCAAGGACTCTGCTACCAGAGTGCACCCAGTGTGAACCCCAGACCTTTGGCTGCCACCCGGTGGTGGGCTGTGAGGTCTGCAACTGCTCTCAGATCGGTATCGCCTCAACTGACGTTAGCTGTGACACGCTCAATGGGCAGTGCAGGTACACAGAGATAGATCCATCCATTACTCGCACACACACATGCACGCACACGTGCACACATGCACGCACACACACTCATGCACACACACGTGTACACACACATGCACGCACACGCACACACACATGCACACACACTCAGCAAACGTTCTTTTACAACATCTGATGCATGTAAATCACTAAAAAGTTAATAAAAGTAATTATATTTCCAGATGTAAGAACCACGTTGTTGGTCGCCGATGTGACCGCTGTGCCCCTGGTTTCTATGGTTACCCAAACTGCAGACCATGTGACTGTAACGAGGCAGGAGCTGAAGAGGATGTGTGTGACCCTTTTACAGGACAGTGCCTTTGTAAGGTTAGTTAATCACACACACACACACACACACACACACACACACACACACACACAGGTGTGAACACCTACACACATCTCTCCTCTCTCTTCACCCTGTCCACCTGCAGGAGAACGTTCAGGGTTCTCGGTGCAATCAGTGCAGAATTGGTACATTCCACCTGGACCCAACCAACCCTAAGGGGTGCACCAGCTGCTTTTGCTTCGGAGCCACAGACAGATGCCACAGCTCAGATAAAAGACGCACCGAGGTTAGTTTCCATCACATGCTGCAGCTGAAGCAGAATCTAACCACATTCTGGTGATAAAGTCGTGTGTCTGAAGCCATTTAATGCCATGAAAGGTTTGTGATTGTTCCCAATTCCATGTCAGTGATGACATCATCAGCTTCCTCCTTCCCAGGACCGTTAGTTACAGTTCTGCTTGTCTTGTGTTTTCTAGATCATGGACATGAAAGGCTGGGTGCTGCTGGGAGCAGACCGACAGGAAGTCCCAGTGACAGTGTATCTGGATCAGGATCTGGTGGAGGCTGACCTCAGTGACGTTCCTGATGTCTACCAGGACCTCCACTGGCATGCACCAGAGAAATACTTGGGAGACAAGGTGGGAAAAGGACAGCGAACACGGCAGAGTCTACTGGGATGAAATTTTAGGATAACATGTACAGATTATCTGTGAATGGGACCTGGTTTAACTTTGTGCAGACCTGCTCACAAATGGAAACATTTATTATTTTTATAAAACTAGTTTTATTTTATTTAAATAAACCCCATGACCATATGTTCCCACTAGAGCTAGTCTCTGAGTCACTGATCTGCGGGTTTAAATGTGGAGAGTACAGTAGAATCTGTTTAAACAGGCTGCAGAGGAGAGGAGAGGCCTTTACTACATCTTCTAAAGCTCCACGGACCAGTTGCAGATGTTCAGATGATTCATTAATATTAATATCTGAAGTCATTTATGAAAAATGCACCATGTGTTTGGTAGTCAGATAGATTAAAGATCTGAGTGTATCTCTTCTATCTTTTTGCTAAAGCTCAGATTCATCCTATCATTTTACCGCTTTTCATACCCTTTTGTTCTAGATCACAGGAGTTAAACTCAGGCCGGCGGACCAAATTTGGCCCGCAGTCTATTTTTATTTGGCCGACAAGATCAAATATCAAATACAAGTAAAACTGGCCCGCTGGCCCATTTTGCCACAAAGACTACAAATCCTATAGTGCTTTGTGGCATTGATGTGTCCGTCCAAACGACCCCTCCTTTCTGTTTACAGTCATAGGGAACCTAAGTCACACCGATCTAAGTCCACACCACGGGTCCCAGGAAGAATGATATAATGAATGCAAGTCAACGGGGCTAAAAACGCTATTTTCTAATTCCGCTTGTTTTGTGCCGTGGATTTCACACATGGTGTCCGTGAATTTTAAAGAAGCTTTTTGATATCAAGAACGTGCTTATTTTCAAACAGGGGGGAACGATGTTTTAGGTTTTGTGTGAAAATAAGTCCAGGACTACAAATGTGCTTCACAAAAGTGACGTCATCGAACCAGACGCGGAGAAAGCTGAGGGAAAAGGGCTGTAAGTTCAGCAAACTTCCCACAGGAGGAAAGAACCACCATAACTCTGGTCATGTGGTAAGCAGCAGCTACGCTAGGGGAGAGGGGATTATGTGGTGACGTCACACATGCAACGTGCCGATTTCTGGTGTGTAGTCGTGCTAATTACGAACTTTTACAAGCTGATAAATCTCAAAGTATGTGACTGGCGTGGTCGAAACACCCATCATTACTTTTCATTTAAATTGCAGCACAACATGTGTGCGATCCAGGGCGTAAGGCAAAGCGGATTAGAAAATTGCGTTTTTAGCCCCGTTGACTTGCAATAATTTTTTCGTTCTTCCGGGGACCCGTGAGCCGACCGGAAAGAGAGGAGCCTTAGGCTCCCTAAAGGGAGGGGCCTAAGTCTATGGCCCAATCCCAATAATCGCACTTGCACCGTTGCGCCCTTCAATTGCACTTTCCCGGGCAGGGGTGCGAGTGCGTAGGGTGTCCCGATTCTCAAGTGCAGAAGTTGACCACGCCCCCATTGTACTCTTAACCTGCACTTCACCCAAGTCCGCAGCGATGCAGACCTCGGGCAAGTGTATTACCCACAAGCCATTGCTGCAGGAGAAATGGCTGAAGTTCCTTTTCTGAAAAAAATTATTTTCTAATTTAATTAGTTCATTTTAGAACGAATAGTTGATGCTCTAAAACTTTTAGACAAAGCAGCAATGAATGTAAATTTATTTCAAATAACTGTTTGACTGTTTGTTTAGAAGTTGTTAATAAAGGTTTTTGAAAAAAGTATCACAGCGACCAGCAAGCCGGCATGTGTTGCGATCGGTGACGCAATGCTCCCTGTCTCAATTCTGCAATTATTTGCACACTTGTGTACTCAAACCCTACTGCACACTTTCTCTAAGTTCACTTTGCTGAAGTCCGCAGGCCGTAGTTTAAGTATTGAGATTGGGCCTATGTTGTACTGCAATTTAAATAAAAACTAATGATGGATGTTTCGACCATGCCAGTCACATACTCTGTTTATTAGCTTGTAAAAGTTCGGAATTAGCACGACTACAAACTAGAAATCGGCACGTTGCATATGTGACGTCACCACATAATCCCCTCTCCCCAGAGTTATGGTGGCTCTTTCCTCCTGTGGGAAGTTTGCTGAACTTACAGCCCTTTTCTCTCAGCTTTCTCCGCGTCTGGTTCGATGACGTCACTTTTGTGAAGCACATTTGTAGTCCTGGACTTATTTTCACACAAAACCTAAAATAAAGTTTCCCCGTTTGAAAATAAGCGCGTTCTTGGTATCAAAAAGCTTCTTTAAAATTCACGGACATCAAATGTGACATCCATGGCACAAAACAAGAGGAATTAGAAAATAGCGTTTTTAGCCCCGTTGACTTCCATTCATTTTTTCGTTCTTCCAGGGACCCGTGGTGCTGAAGTACATGCCACTAGAATAGTACCACCCCTGTTCCAGATGTTCATTTTACTTTTGTTTCTCCTGTTCTCATCGTGGATCCATGTTTCTACAGGTTTCCTCCTACGGGGGTTTTCTCAGGTACCGCCTTCACACCCAGACCATGAGGGGGGATGCGCTGCCTTTGCCAGCTGAAGCCTCCAGACCAGACATCATTCTGAAGGTAGATAACCTAACCGTGTTAGCAGTGTTTGTGCAACTGGGGGAGGCGCCATCACATGGGCTGTGTGGGGGATTACTGCTTCTGGCGAACTCGTGTGTCCTGCCGAATGTGAGAGCTGGGGGGGGGGGGGGCTTTGCGTTTGGGGTGTTGTGTCAGACCAAGCAGAGCAAGCGGCCCGCTTGGCTATGTGGCCCACTGGGTCAGTGCCAGAATGCCAGAAAGGCCAGTCTACCCCTGGCTCTGGAGCTCCAGGTTGTCCCTTGGAACTACATTGTAACCGTAAGATCAGCACCCCCAAGCTGTGTACCAGGTTGTGAACCATTCCCCAGGGTTCTGGAGCTCTAGGGGGCTCCATGGAACCAGAACGTAACTCAAAGATCTGTATTCTGGACCCGGGTCACAGTTTTAATATAGGTCCCTAAGTCTAATTGCCATTTAAAAAAACTATTTGTCCATAAATTGGCACGAGCTGGACCATGGTCCTCAGGGGGGTTCTGAGGGGACAGTGGGTACCAGTTGGTACTCTGGACCTAAAGCCACTTACACACCAGCATCAGCTCTACTCCACTCCGTGCGGCCCGTCCCAGCCTGGCCACGTTCTTTCCACACTATCATAGGATTGCGGATATAATTGCGCACATGGGCGGTCTCCAAAATCGGCGAGAAAAATAGATATCACTGTTGTCATGAGCGCATCTCCGAGCATGTGGGCAGCACAAAAGAGCATGAGAAGTCCGATTTTGAACCGCCCAATTGGCTCCAGGTAGACCGCCTTGGGAAGAGGGCCAAAAAGATGTCCGGTTCCAAGATCCAAATGAGAACACTCCAAACCTGGTCCCGGCAAAGTAGATCTGATGCTAGTGATAGTACCTTAAGCACTAATCTGATCACCAGCCATGCCCAATGGTCCCACACTTAAGCCCTCACTTAGTCTGGGCAAAAATAAACCTTGTGGTTCTGGTACTCCAGCCATTGTCAATACATTACTGCCATATTTATTGTCATGCAATTGGCATGAAATACCTTTAGGGCATGATGGCCAACTGACACATAGTTACATTAACCCTCTCAGGCTCAAAATAAGTTTTGATAAAAGGACGAACAACTAAGTCCTTCAGGGGAACTTCTGAGTTAAACATGCTCATGAGATACGTACGTGGAGTAACCAGGTAGGTAGGTTTTAACGTAGCAAATCTGCAACGCCTGACTCCAGAGGCTTAAGTCACTTGGCAGTCATTCCTACACTACCAACCTGACACAGAGTTTATTGTTCACTAAGTATGGGGACGTTCCTGTTAATTTAAACAAGTAGCACAAGTTACTCTCAAGGCATGAATGCCTATATCTACACTGTAAAATTATTAATAATGTATTGTAAACCACTAGGGTATCATGACCACCATTTGTTTTTGCTCAGAAAAGGGGCTTGAAAACAGGGATGGGAGCTTTAAGTGTGGGATCCCCAGGCATGTCTGGTGGTCAAGTAAAGAGCCTACATCCATTCCTAGATCTGATACGTGTTTTCTGGGTTAACTCTGGGACAATTGCCCAACACCAAAAGTTTATGGAGTGTCCCAGTGAAGCTCACCTTTGAGAGCATTTGGTTTTTGTGGAGATTTGCCGAAAATTGAGCTGAAGTATCCCAGACTTGAGGCCTCTTGTCATGGTTAACCCTGTGACAATTGCCCCATACCAAGTCCATGCCATAGAAACACTAGTGTGTGTGTGTGTGTGTGTGTGTGTGTGTGTGTGTGTGTGTGTGTGTGTGTGCGCGCACGCACGCGCGCTCTGTCTTCTCTATCCCCAGTGAGTCATAGCGGATGGCTGCTTATACTGAGCCATTTTAGTCTACAGACTGTGTCAAACTAGCAGCAACGTGGCAATTTCCAGGCGCATCCCAGAAGCGGCACGCCAGGACCGGGTTCTAATTTTGACACGAGCCACTTCTTGGAGATGTCATTTTCCACAGTTAACACCATCGACATATAAATAAGGGGGCTGTAAGGCTGGGATCAACTGACGACACCCGGTCGAACTAGCTACAAGCTAACCTGAAGCTAACCTGAAGCTAATGCAGAGGTGGGAGCTAAGCTAACAGAGGTAGCAACCTAGCTACAACCGGAGTTAACTGTGCACAACACCAGAGCTTCTGAGTCAGAGATACGCCGGGCTGACCGCTGGGTAAAACCGGGTGGAAAACAGAGATCTCCCGAGAGCTCCACAAGCCGATAGTGGGAACCCAGCTCCACCAACATGTTATATATCAACCCATTTTCTAAGTGCAGCATTATGTTAAATGCACTGGGTTTTACCCTATTACATTTAAATTTCATGGTTAAACAGTACATGTTAAAATCTAAGCTCAGCTCGGCAGTGACCTAAAATACATAAATATAATTTTACTTACCGAAAAAAATGAAGTGGAGACTCCTTGGATGCTCTATTAGTGCAATTAATGCCACAGCAAGTCATTTTGTCCAACAGTTGCACAAATAATATCCAAACAAGAATACACACACACAGAGACTCAAAATCCCAGAGCAGTTTCCAGGCCAGACCGAGGCTCTACTGAGGCCTTTCCACGGAGCTAGCTCTGTGGTCACGTGGGTCTGATGCTCATTAATTATACAGAATTTTAGGCTTTTAATACACTTAAACAGAAGAGTGAGAAAAACATTCACCCCCCTCAGAGTTGTCATGAGTGTAAACTAGATCATTTAAACCAAAAACATGTTCTGGTACCAGGCTGTAAACATGTTTATTTCTGCTGTGAAATTGGTATTTTTAACATGGGAGTCAATGAGGATTTGCTCGCTTCTGACACCAGCCCCTAGTGGATGAGAGTGGAACTGCAATTTTTGGTACTTCCGGGTTGGCCTCAATTTTAGAGCCGCATTGTGGGGGCTTGGTTAACACAGGGCTAGACAGGAAATCACACACTGTTTCAGTGTAAAATCCCCAGTCATTTTCACAATAAATGTTCTGCAGCAATGCAATTTCATATGTATGAGGCTTATGTGTGACCATATGGAATGTGATTTCCTTAGTTTTGGGTTTAACTCATTAACTGTCAGCCATTTCCTGATTAGAAAAGCCCTTCGCTGCTAGCATTTTTCAGCATTTTCACAGTTTTTTTTAAGTCACAGAACGTTGCACACTATGATGACGTCAACGCCAAAACTACCAAAACAAAGAGTAGACTCACCTCTTACATCAGGAAGATTCTGCGCATTTCGAGCGTTATCCGTTCTTTCACAATTCGTTGTCCAATTGTGATCGGTAGAAGCTTTTCTGGTTCACTCCTCAATTTTTTTTTTTTTTCAGCAGCGGCCCAAAACGATCTCCTAATATATGGCCTTTCTGCTTCCTGATCACGTGATGTTTGCGGATGAAGATCGGCTTTAGAGCTGGAATGTTTGTTCTCATGGTACGGGGGCTTGTCCGACACCCATATAGTAAAAAAAATGCTAATAACAACTTTAGTTGTCAATGGCAGTGTGCATAAACAAACAGTGACCTAAAGTCTCAAGGGACTGGACCAGAAGGGAAGGACTAAAATGGCTGGAACCTAGCTGGAAAGAACCAGACTGGATCTGACCATGACCAATTGTAAGGGACTAAATTGGACATGACTGGAACCAGACAGGGCTGGAAGTGACCAAACTGGACCGAGACCTGACTTGACCGGAGCGGACTGAAGAGTGGAGTGAAAGGGACTGGAACTGTAATGATAAGGACTAGACCGGAGTGAAAAGGACTGGAATGGTCTTGATTAAAATGGGTTAGATTGGGCTTGACTGAAACCAGCTGGAGAGGACAGAATCTGGAAGGATGGGAATCTACTTGACTGGAAAAGACTGTACTGAAAGAGCTTCGAAGCTACGATGACGGAACATGGACTGTTGTGAAGGACTTCCTGAAATAGGGTGTGCGTGATGATGTGGAGAGGTGGAAACTGGTGTAGGGAATGCTGGGAATCGGAGTTCATGTAATGTCTCGTGCAAAGTGGATGGCTGGAGGACTGGAATCGTTATAATGTCTAGTTTATTAAGTGGACGTTTTTTGAGTTGTTGTAATTTTCTGATTTTGTGTCCTACAGGGCAACCAGATGAGTTTGGTGTACATGGAGAGAGAATACTCCTCACCTGAAGAGCCTCACCTTGGAATAGTTCACATAGTTGAGGTAATAATACTTTTACAGGGGTTTTACCGTCCATTCATCCGTTATTGTCTCCAAATGCGGGGTCGGGTAGTGGTAGCAGCAGCCTACAGTGGGTACAAAATGTATTCAGACCCCATCAATTTTTCACTCTTTGTGAAGTTGCAGCTGTTTGCTAAAGTCAATTAAAGTAGATTTTTCCTAGATAATGTGCACATAGCACCCCATATTGACAGAAAAACACAGAATTTAAGAAATGTATGCAGATTTATTAAAAAAGACTAACTGAAATATCACATGGTCCTAAGTATCCAGATCCTTTGCTCAGTATTTAGTAGAATCACCCTTTTGAGCTAATCCAGCCCTGAGTCTTCTTGATAAAATGCAAGTTTATTACACCTGAATTTGGAGATCCAGAAATCTAGTACCCTTGATGGTGTTTGTAATTCTATATTATTAAAATAAAATTTTTGTTTAACTACAGTTTAAATTTGTTGATGTTCTGAAAGTCTATTCTTATCAGTCCCACACTGGGAGACTATTCTGTTAAATGGGATCAAATCTATTCAAGTATGTGTTCCAGTAAAGGATTACTTTATACTTCTATTTACACTGTTGTGTCACACCCTGTCCTGTCTTTGGTTCAGCCTTGTGTCTCGTTAATTACTCCCACCTGCCTCTCGTTTTCCCAATCACCTCAGCTCCCGGCCCTCCTCTATTTAAGCCCCTCCTCTATTTTAGCCCCTCCTCTATTTAAGCCCCGGCTGTTTTGTGTCCTGTGCCGGTTCATTGTTTCATTGTCCAGCGTCTGTGTCAAAGAATCCTACCTGTCTGCCTGCTTCCTCCCCGGTCTGGATCCTCACCTCTTCCCCGCTCACCTCGCCACACGCCGTGACATGTTGTTGTTGTTGTTTTGCCAAATGTCCGGGTTATTCCAGATGGGTGTGCGTCTGCATGGGATCAGTGAAGAGGCCGTCATTTGTAGTTATTCCCACCATGCTGCCAGAGAGGTGCTGATATTAATATTTTTAAAGCTTCAATATATTTATATGTTTGAGCTGATCAATGGTAGGTCCATTACAATCATGCCTAGCTCCTTATAGTCATTAGAACCGTTAGATTATCACTCATATTACTCAGAAAGGCTTAAGAAGTTCTGACTCACTCGCCAGCGTGAGGTTTTGTTTTTCCAGTGCTGAATTTTCCAAGTTGGTCCTTTTTCCTTTGAGGTGGATCTTCATACACCTCCTCCATGTGGGGAAAAGGTTCTGTAGAACACCTAACCAGAACACACCTCCAGACTCCTCTCCTCTTCCTGTCTTGCTCCACACAGGGAAGTTTCCATCATTCTCAGACAGGAAACGCAGTGTCGCGCGAGGAGTTGATGATGGTTCTGGTTCATCTGGAGTCCCTGCAGATCCGAGCCCTCCACTCTCAGTCTGCCCACTCTGTGTCTTTGCATGGCGCCGTGCTGGAGGGGGCCGAGCCCTTGCCCTCAGGACGTCACGCCAACAATGTGGAAATCTGCATGTGTCCGGCCAACTACCTGGGAGACTCCTGTCAGGTGAGGGTTTCAATCCATCAACCTACCAGCATCACTCCGCCTAGTTCCTAGTTCTGAATGAAAGAATGGAAGATAGACAGAAAACAACCCTGCTTTTGGACCATGGTGGAGGTGGTGCTGGACTCCCAGAGCCAGAACCTCCATGTTTAACCTTTGTTTGTGTGTAGAAATGTGCTCCAGGCTTCTACAGAGACACCATCGGCCTGTTCCTGGGACGGTGTGTTCCCTGCAGCTGTAACGGACATTCGGACCAGTGTCTGGACGGGTCTGGATCCTGTGTGGTGAGGATCTTCTCCTCCATCACTTCACAATCTTCACATCTCAAATCTGAGCGTGGCACTCAGGGAGCATCCCTGTATGTTTGTCTGTCAGAACTGCCTGCATGGTACTGTTGGAAACCACTGTGAGCGGTGTAAGGATGGTTTCCTTGGTAACAACAGTCTCGATGGACATGCTGTGTCCTGCTCCGGCTGTCCCTGCCCCCTGAGGGCCCCGTCCAACAAGTCAGTGAACCCCTCTCACCTGTTCCTTTCCTCAAATACAGTCAGACTGACCGTTTGTGTTCTTGAAAAACTCGTTTCAGAAGCTTCCTGAACAGCCTCAGTTTGATGAACTAGAGTTTCCATCCAACAGGGATGATGAGCTAACCGCTAGTCCTCCCTAATGAATCATGTGACCCCCATCGTCACCAGCTTCCTTCTGGCTGAATGCAGAGCTACATTTAACTAACGACAGGGATGTTTGAAAAGAACCTGTCACCTCCCGGTCTGCCAGTTTAAAGATGAAATCCATTCAAGATGGCAGCAGCACACTCTATCAGCGGCAGCAGAGCGGCGTACTCACAAACGTCAGAGCGGTCTTTTTCACACCGGGAGAGTCTTGGCTGCGACAGCTTTCTTGTCCTCTTCGATGGACTCGCAATATCACAAGACCCCTCGAGATTTCAGGTCACTGATTGTTTATGCAATCCGCCGTGAAACCAAAACGAAGGAAATGATGTTTGAGATCGCTGTCTGATGTCATATATGATGTTGTACCTCTCCACTGCCAGAATCAAAGCCATGAAAGCACACCGCTGCACTTCTGGAACGCTGTGAGTAAATTAGCCGTTGGGTCACACGTACGCTTCATTTATATGAAATTGCTTCGCTGCAGCACCTTTATTTTGAAAATTAACGGGGATTTCCTGTTTAGCCCTATGTTAACTGCAGAAATTGACGTGTCCCAGAAGGGGCACCCGATCCTATCTTTAGCGGCGCGGCGAGGCGTGCCACTTCTGGGAATTGCCGCATTGCTGCTGGTTTGCAACAGTCCATAGACTATAATGAAGCAGATGTTCTGCTGTCAGTGTGAAACCGGGCTAATGGCAACTCAGACAAGCTGTGAGCACTTTATTTCTCTGAACAGAGGCTGATCAGGAGGCTTTTTTAAACAGAAGCTCTGACCACCACCGCGCTCATGACTCTGATGGTTGCTGTGTAGTTTTGCAGAGGGCTGTGTGCAGAAGAACGACGGGTTGCAGTGTCTGTGTAAGCCGGGTTATTCTGGACCACACTGCGAGAGGTGAGCATTTACCTGTCTGGTTTTTCCACTTGGTGCTGGTTCCTAGTTCTAACTGTGGGCCTCTTGCACAGGTGTGCTCCTGGTTTCTATGGCAACCCCATGGTGCTCGGTAGTCGGTGCCAGCTGTGCCACTGCAACGGTAACACAGACCCAAACATGTTGTTCACTAACTGTCACCCACTAACAGGGGAGTGCCACAGCTGCATGCACAACACTGCAGGACACCACTGCCACATCTGTGCTCCTGGTTACTATGGAGATGCCATCACTGCCAAAAACTGCAGCAGTGAGTTTTACGTCAGATTTATCAGAGGCTGATGGAGGCCCTGCTCCCACAGTCATGGTTTTCTGCTCTTCTTAGAATGCAACTGTTCTCTCTGTGGGACCGAGTCATGTGACCCTCACACGGGACAATGTCTCTGTAAGCCCGGGGTCACTGGACAGCACTGTGAGCACTGCCAGGTAAGGCACTTCACCTGTCAGAGTCACTACTTCTGTCTGCAGGTGTGGTTGCTTCTGACAGCCCCCATCTGGTCCCAGGTGTCGGCTTTTACGAGAACTGGTTGTGTTTTGTCTCCAAGGTGGACTCGTTTGGCTTTGACTCGTGCTCCGGCTGCCGTCAGTGTGACTGTGACACCTCGGCCGCTCTCGTCCAGTCATGTGACCCTCAGAGTGGTCAGTGTTCCTGTCAGCCTGGAGTCACTGGTCCACACTGCAGGCAGTGTGCTCCTGGGTTCTGGGACTATGGACCTAATGGCTGCAGGAGTAAGTTTGTTGAGTTCTGGGTGAAAATCCCATCTGCACCTTTTCCTCTGGATCAAGTGATGAAAACACACTGGTTCTGTTTTCTTAACAAAGGAGAGAGAAGCTGCAGCTGCTGAAGGCAGATTGGTTTTCATTCCTGGGAATTTTGTCAGGTTAACCTTAGTGGGAGAAAATAAATGCATCTTAGCATTTGTTCTTGTTTCCCCTGTCACTCCCACAACCACAGTACTGAACCTCTGATCCCAACCTTCCCACTCCTGGGGGTCACATGTCATATAAAACTAACTGCTGCCGTGCTGGATGAAGTACGATGCAGTCAATTATTTCAAAATACTGCTGCACTTGGATAAAACTGTATGTTTTACAAAAAAGTCAATAGTTTTGGTGTGTCTGTGCAGAATGTGAGTGTAGCAGGGGCCTCTGTGATCCCCGGACCGGAGAGTGCCACTGTCCCGATGGAATAACGGGAAAACAGTGTGACCACTGCTCCCAGGAATACAGCGTTCCTGTGGAAGACGGTCAAGGAATGCACTGTGAACGTGAGGAACACACTAATGCATGCATGCACACACACACACACACACACGTGAGCACATGCACGTACATATAGAAGAGGAAACAATTTTCTATATAGCGCCTCTCAAGATAAAGCACAAGCACACACTCTTGCGGGATGCGATGTGGGATGTTTGGGCAGCCTTGCTAATCTTCATGATTTTCCTGTATAGTCGTTGGTTGCTCTGATAATAAATCTCAGTTAAATACATCACACAGGAGACACACACAGTGATATTTGAGAAGGGACATGAAGTTCATAGGATTCACTAGCCTGGCCTGCCAGACTCCTCCTCTGTTTAATTCTGCACAGAGAAAGGCTCTGGGAACTCTCCTATTCAAATAGCCCCGCCCCCTGAGAATTCTAACTGAGCCAATCAGCGCTGAGCAGCGTACGTCACACACCTCAACGCCGAGTTTGTCATAAACATGGCGGCTGAAGCAGAGTTCGCTGCGACTCTTTCCTCTGTTCTAAATGACTTGGACACGTCTTTAAAACAACAAGTAGAAGCGCTAAAATCCTTTATTCTAAAGAAAGATGTCTTCGCCGTCGCCAGACGCCATTTTTGACTACAGCTCTAAAACTACAGCGTCGCACGGTACAGTCGGCATTTCCGTCTTTTTTCTGATTGGTTATTTTTGAGCTGCCTAGTCCCGCCCCTCATGTTCCTCTGCCTGTGAGTTACCAGACTCTCTCTCTCAAAATTAGGCATAAATGTGAGCACTGTTGCCATTTTATTGATTCCAAAACCTTTAGAACTAATTGTTGGAACTCAAAATTAGTTTGGTAAGCTCTGTGACCCTTGACCTCCATACACAGGTGCATCCATTTATGAGAGAGTATTTAAGGGGACCAATTGTAAGTTTCCCTCCTCTGAGAATATCCTCTGAGGAGCAGCAGCACGGGGTCTCAGAACCGCTCTCACATGAGCTGCATCATGGTTTAGTCTCAGAGATTTCAGCTGTCTGGCTCCAGTTAGGAACATGTTGAGGACATGAAAGACCACAGGCACAGTTCAAGTTAAGGCTTCACGTGGCAGACCAACAGAAATGTCAGATAAACAGAAGTGAAGAAAGGTGAGAACAGTCAGTCACCCACAGACCAGCACAAAGACCTACAACATCATCTTGCTGCAGATGGAGTCACTGTGCATCGTTCAGCTATTGGGTGCACTTTACACAAGGAGATGCTGCATGTGAGAGTGATGCAGAGGAAGCCTTGTCTCCACCCACAGCACAAACAGCTGCTTGAGGTTTGCTAAAGCACATCTGGACAAGCCAGCTTCACTCTGGAATAAGGTGCTGTGCACTGACGAAACTAAACTGAGTTATTTGGGCAGAACCAGGGCGTTATGCATGGAGGAAAATTAACACAGCATTCCTAGAAAAACACCTGTACACATGCACACACACACACACACACACATACACACACACACCCTAACGATGACTGTGAGACATGAGGACGGTGTGTGTCTTTCAGAGTGTGACAGCTGTGTTGTTGTGCTGCTGGAGGATCTGGAGGAGATGAATGATGACTTCAGCCTCATGTCCAGTCAGCTGACTCACCTCAACAGCAGCTCCATGGCCTGGGCTCAGCTGCAACGGCTGAACCAGTCGATAGAGAACATCTCTGTGAGTCTCTGCATGCAGAGCTGCGCCTGTCATCTTAAGACCGGATGAAACTATCACACAACTTATGCACAGATCTTTTGTAGCTCGTTTTTATCCTGGTGAAGGTTCTCAGTCATCCAGGTCATGGTCATTCAAAAGAAGGCAACTGCAATTCTTTGGTTTCTGGAGGACGTTTGAGACATCTGAGAAGCAAAACGTCTTCAAGAAACCAAAGAAGTCCAGTTGTCTTCATGTGAACCCTTTTGGATCTCGTTCTTCATCGAGTGGAGACCGAGATCAGCTCTGATATTCTCATGGTTCCATCCTCTCAGCTTGCCGTAGAAAACTACAACAGCACGCTGGATGAAAGCCGGAGCCGGGCCAACCTTCTGGACGCTGACATCACAAACATCAGTGATGATATGGATGAACTACAGCAACAGGCGTGGAGCACACACACACACACACACACACACACACACACACACACACACACACACACACACACACACACACACACACACACACACACACACACACACACACACACACACACACACACACACGCGGTTCATCATGATAGCTGACATTTTCTGAAGGTTGATTTAATTTACAAAGCAGAGAAATTTAAACCTCGTCTTTCACTTATTAAGGATTTAGGGTCCCAGTTTGGATTTTCTTCTTTAGCTTCACACACGTGAAGTAGGCACACTGTTGAGTCGAACCACAGCAACAAAGTTACAGGGAGGAACAGAAGTATTTGAACACCCTTGATTTACCAAGTTCTCCCACTTAGAAACCATGGAGGGGTCTGAGATCTACATACTAGGTGCATTCCCACTGTGAGAGACAACATTTAAAATGTTCAGGAAGTCACTTTGTGTTAAAAAGTAAAATAATTTATTTGTATCGCACTGCTGCGCATAAGTATTTAAACACCTGGCAATCAGCAAGAACCCTGGCTCTGAGACCTGTTACTCTGCCGTGAAATAGTCCACCTGTACTCCACCAGCAGCACCTGCCTAGCTTACTAAACACACCTGTCCACCCCGGTCAGTCACACTCCTGCTACTGCCATGAGCAAGACCAAAGAGCTGAGCTGTCTAAGACACCAGAGAGTAGTGATGGGTAGATGAGGCCTCATGAAGCACGGACTGCATTGGTAGTGCCACGGTGTCGGTCTGCTGACCCCTGCTGGAGCGTCGACATTATTGCAGGCAACAGACATGTTCAGGCAGCTAGTTTATACAATAACATGTTTTCTGTGTATTCCAGATTGTACACTGCAGTTTAAAATATATTTGATACACCTGAAGTACACAGTAAGATGAATAATGTCACAATTGGTGAAAAAGTGAAACTATCGAGAAGCTGAAGTTGTGTATAGACCTGTCTAAAGTAGGCTGTTGTTATTATTATTCATTTTTGATGTGTTTCACAGTGATTCTTTAAAACGAGTCATTTAGAAATGAACACAAACCCTGGAGCAGAAACTGAGAGGGATAGGAAGGAAACAAGCAAGTAGCTCATTAAGAACAGAATGATCTTTCACGGATCTCCTTCCATTTTCTTTTGGGCTCCATAACGTGTCAGTGGCTGAACACTGGGACAACTTTGCTTCAGAAGATGTACTTTTGGCAGAAACTCATCCTGTTGGCAGATGGAGACACTCCGTTAAAATAAAGTAGGCTAAAGACGACGGTGTCCCTCCGACCGGGGCTCCACCCTTGGTGGGGTGTCACTGTTGATAAGAAAGGTGAGGGATCATCTCAGAGCTACGCACGAGGAGCTGGTCAATGGCATGAAGAGAGCTGGGACCACAGGGTCAAAGGTCAAACATGGTGATAATCATGTATTGCATGGAAAATTTCCCTGCTCAAGTCATCACATGTCCAGCCCTGTCTGAGTTTCTCTAATAATAATAATAATAATAATAATAATAATAATGATACAAAAACATTATTAATAAGAAGAATATCAGCTGGATGATCCAGAGGCGGCATGGGAGAATGTCCTGTGGTCAGATGAGGCCAAAGTAAAACTTTTTGGTCTAAACTCCACTTGCTGTGTTTGGAGGGAAGAAAAGGATGAGT
This sequence comes from Nothobranchius kuhntae, assembly GCA_006942095.1. Taxonomy (NCBI): domain Eukaryota; kingdom Metazoa; phylum Chordata; class Actinopteri; order Cyprinodontiformes; family Nothobranchiidae; genus Nothobranchius; species Nothobranchius kuhntae. Next base: position 195,745 of record SSNQ01034233.1, read on the forward strand.
TGCATCCCAAGAACATCATCCCTACTGCAGCATGGGGGTGGAAATATCATGCTTTGGGGGTTCTTTTCTACCAAGACGACAGGACGACCACTCTGAGTAAAGGAGAGGATGAATGTGGCCATGACCAACAAACTCCTTCCTTTAGTCAGAGCATTGAAGATGTGTTGTAGCTGGGTCTTCCAGCATGACCACGACCTGAATCACACAGCCAGGATAACCAAAGGGGGGCTCTGTAAGAAACATATCAAGGTTCTGGAGTGGCCTAGCCCGTCTCCAGACCTACAGCGTATAGAAATTCTTTGGAGGGTTTCTCAGCAACAGCCCTGAAGCCTGACAGGTCTAGAGGAGATCTGTGTGGAGGAATGGGCCAAAATCCCTGTTGCAGTGTGTGCAGACCTGGTCAAGAACTAGAGGAGCTGCAAACAACGAATTATGTACCAAATAATAACTGATTTTGTGAAGTGTTCAGATATGTGTGCAGCAGTGAAATACAAAACGTCTTTAAAAATCATAGCGTGTGACTTCCTGACATTTTAAATGCTGTCTCAGTGGGAATGAGCCAGTATGTGGAGGTCAGACCCTCCATGATTCCTGTGGGAGAACCATCAAAAACACGGTGTTCAGATACTTCTGTTCCTCACTCAGTTTGAATCCCACAGAAGACTGTAATCAGTAACAGACATGTTGATAGTGTCCTGCTGTACTTTAGGCTGAAGCCATGGCTGATCAAGTCGGTGACCTGGGGGACAGAACTACTAAGGCACTGAATCGGGCCGAAGACCTTTTGTCCTTCATCAACAACATCAGCATGGAAATGAACAGTGAGACAGGCTGGTTCACCATGGCCAGCTATCAGAAATTATTAACTAATCATTAAATATTTGGTTTATTACTTTTAAGACAACAACTAGTGTTCGTGTCTCTCCACAGAAATCATGACGATGGCAAATCAGTCGTCCAATGAGACAGAAGCTGAGCAGAATGTAGAGGACATGGAAAGGAAGATGAGGGAAGCACAGGCCTTGCTGAGGGAGATGAGGTACCAGAGCTGCGTGGGACAAAAGATGCTGGCTGACAGGGAGAAAGCCGAAGCAGAGAAACGTACGTTGGCTCATCCACTAACCTCACCACGTCCAGAAGGCTGTCGGTGCCTTTCACGCACTTATTAACTAAGACGGGATCAGATCTCTGCTGTTAGAGACAGGAAACAAGTTCTCCTAGAACCCCACTGCTTACAGCAGAGCTAAACATGATGTGATGTTCAGCAGCAACCAGAGCCTGACATAGATCTGCTGCTCTCTGTGTCAGAGGTCAGAGCTGATGATGACACATGATGGGTTTCCTCACACTCTCTGTGTGAACCAACCACAGTTGGCTATGGTTAGCTTTAGCAGCCCTGTTGAACTGGATAGAGTCATTAAATAACCTCATCTGTTGGATTTAGCTAACAAACACACATATGGCTGTAAAACCATTATTGTTCACCCTCATTCCCCAAGAGGTGGGTGAGGATAAAGGCATAGGCGTCATTTTAACCGGGGACGCCGGGGACATGTCCCCGGCAAAATTTGTGATTGGCAGCTGTGTCCCCCCCACTTTCAAAAAAGCCTGCTGATGAGGATTTTTGTTTTACCAGCTCAGATCTTATACCAGGGGTCGGCAACCTGTTCCCATCAAAGAGCCATTATTACCCGTTTCCCACGGTAATTCTGGACGGACCTTAATAAGCAGTGACTTAAGTGAAGCAGGCAGGTCGCGCTAGAAAATTTAGTTTAAAAAGATGTCATAAATGTGTCCCCCCGTCATTTTTATTTATAAAATATGAAGTAAAAACTCACAATTTAATTTTCATTCATTTGTCATTAATATGTAGTCTACACCCGTGCGTTAAGTGGACCATCTTCCAGTAAACGCAAAGCATCCAGCCCACCTCTCCAAATGCGTAAAATGTGCATCAGCCGCTAGTTAGGCGCGCCGCGCACACCATCAGCTGATCAGCCCAGACAAGAGCAGAGCAAATAGAGACAGAATAGAGGATAATTGTGTCTGGATGTGGATGGAGATTACATTTTACAGCAGCCTGATCATCATTTAAATACGTAACCCATCACCTGTCCTCTAGTCCACGCTATCAGCATTATCTTAATTGGTCTGTGTGTGTGTGTGTGTGTGTGTGTGTGTGTGTGTGTGTGTGTGTGTGTGTGTGTGTGTGTGTGTGTGTGTGTGTGTGTGTGTGTGTGTGTGTGTGTGTGTGTGTGTGTGTGTGTGTGTGTGTGTGTGTGTGTGTGTGTGTGTGTGTGTGTGTGTGTGTGTGTGTGTGTGTGTGTTTTCCACTTCAAACACTGGTCTAACCAACCAGACCAGCGTGTCCAGTAACACATTAATGTTACAATTAAACAGTTTCCCTTCATGTAGGCTAGGAACATTTCACCTGCCGTGGCCCGACCGCTTCTGCTCCACATAAACTTTGTGCGTGGTCAAATGTCTCTACGTGTCATGCGTCTCCATATTAGAGACGGGAACAAGCGCTGTTCAGCCAAAGTTTCATAATTTCATAAAAAGAACATTTTTCCAAGTGACACATCCCTCAGAGAGACCGGGTTTCCAGACCGCTTCAGTGGGAGGAAATCATCGCATGCACCGTGGTTCTGCGCTGCGAACCCCAGATCTTCAGCTCACTGTCCACCGTGGGCGCTCCGAGCCGCGCTGAACACAGTGTCCAGTATAAAGCTCTGATGTTCTGATGGGAATATTTTACCTCCGCGATGTGCGTTAACGATTAAAATGTCAGCTCATCCATGCGCATCAGTGTGCGTCGGGGTGATTCTTTCAAACCAAGCAACATCCTTGAGTTCATCTGTCAAAATAAACAGTTAAATGGAAATATCTGTAACCTGCCGTTTAACTGTTTTGCCTTCTTGTGAAGATTGTTGCAAAGAGAAACAACTAAACCTGATTAACCCCAGATAACCAGAGCGCATGTGAGAAGGTTCCTCCCACTGAAGCGAGTGTTTTCCAAACCCGGTCTCTCAGAGAGACTTGTCACTTAGAAAATGTTCCCTGATGATGAAACTTTGGCTGAATAGTGCTTGTTCCTGTCTCCAATGTGGCGACACATCCAGGAGCCGTCTGAGGAGAATCCCAGAATCTCACATCCTCTTCAGCTCATAAAGCGCTGATATGATTACGCACAAGCGTGACGCGTCAACCCGGTCTCACAGTAAGACCGGGTTGGACCTGTTCAGGTTTACGCAGACAATCTTTACATTTAGAATTAGCATACAGATGTAAAATTAATGCAGTAAAATATAAAGCTTTTTATTTAAATATTCATTCATTATTTTATAAGCACAGAGAGCCGCATCAGATGGATGGAAGAGCCGCATGCGGCTCCAGAGCCGCCGACCCCTGTGCTAGCCTACTTTATTGTCCCCAGCAATTTTTAAACCCCACTCAAGTGTATGGTTATTGTCCCCAGCAATTCTGAAAACAAACTGACGCCCTTGGATAAAGGTGTGTGCTCTGAGGTCTTGTCATGGGAGCTAAATCCATTTGTTGTGTCTGTGCTTTTGTCAGTGTTGGGCCGTGTTAACCAGGAATTAACAGGCCGTCAGGAAGAAAACAAGGACCTCGCCCAGGTGATCAGGGACCATCTGGCCCGCTTCCACTCTGAGATGATGGCTCTGCGAGAAGCCCTGAACGAGGCAGTGAACAACACCGCTAGAGCCACGGAGCTCAACAATGCTAATGAGAAAACTCTGGAGGACAATCAGGTGAGTGTAGAAGGAAAACCTACATGGAGGAGGATTACAGGTTTGACATCTGCTTCCTCTTTTTCTATTAGAGGAAAATAGAAGACCTGGAAATCAGAGAGCAGGAGGTCAACAACCTGCTGAAGATGGCTGAAAATGATGTCGCTCTGGTCAATGATGCACTGTCAATGCTACAGGATTCCAAAGAGGTTTGAAACTGTCAGATCTAACATACTGTCTGACCAGAATCCCTAACTGACTAGTATCACTAATATCTGACCAGAATGACTAATCGAGAAGACAGAGCACACACACACACACACACACACACAGAAACATATATACAAGCAATGAGTGTGTCTCTAACTTCCCTCTGGGATTAATAAAGTATTATTGAATTGGATGAGCTCCTCCTTGAACTGTCACCTTATTGTGGTGGAGGAGTTTGAGTGCGCTAATGATCCTAGGAGCTATGTTGTCTGGGGCACTTTGTGCCCCTGGTAGGGTCTCCCATGACAAATTGGTCTTAGGTGAAGGGTGAGACAAATAATGGTTCAGAGGATCTTTCATGGATTTACAATCAAAGAGTCGGAGTACCCGGCCCGGAGGGTTACCGGGTTACCACCCTGGAGCCAGGCCTGGGGTTGGGGCCCGTGAGCGAGCGCCTGGTGGCCGGGCTTTCGCCCATGGGGCCCGGCCGGGGCCAGCCCGAACCAGATACATGGGCTAATCCAACTGTGGACCCACCACCCGCAGGAGGAACATGAAGGGTCCGGTGCAATGTGGATTGGGTGGCAGACCAAGGCGGGAGCCTTGGCGGTCCGATCCCCGGACAAGAAAACTGGTTTTTGGGACATGGAACGTCACCTTGCTGGCGGGGAAGGAGCAGGAGCTTGTGGCAGATGTTGAGCGGTACTGGCTAGATATAGTCGGACTCACCTCGACAGCATTGGCTCTGGAACCCAAGTCCTTAAGAGGGTGTCGACACTCTCCTTTGCTGGAGTTGCTCCGGGTGAGAGGCGGAGGGCTGGGGTTGGCTTTTTGTTAGCCCCAAGACTCTCTGCCTGTGTGTTGGGATTTACCCCGGGGAACGAGAGGGTACCTTCCCTACGCCTTTGGGTCGGGGAACGGGTCCTGACTGTTGTTTGTGCTTATGGGCCAAACTTACCCACCCTTTTTGGAGTTCCTGGGACGAGTGCTAGATAGTGCTCCATCAGGGGACTCCATTGTCCTGCTGGGGGACTTCACTGCTCACGTGGGCAATGACAGCTTGACCTGGAGGGGTGTGATTGGGAGGAACGGCCCGCCTGATCTGAACTCGAGTGGTGTTTTGTTATTGGACTTCTGTGCAAGCCGCAGTTTGGCCATAATGAACACCATGTTCGAACATAAGGATGCCCATCGGTACACTTGGTACCAGGGCAGCCTAGGTCGCAGGTCGATGATAGACTTTGTAGTCGTATCATCTGACCTGCGGCCGTATGTTTTGGACACCCGAGTGAAGAGAGGAGCGGAGCTGTCAACTGATCACCACCTGGTGGTGAGTTGGATCAGATGGCAGGGGAAGATGCTGCATAGACCTGGCAGACCCAAATGCATAGTGAGGGTCTGCTGGGAATGTCTGGCAGAAGAACCTGTCAAGACGGTCTTCAATTCCCACCTCCGGCAGAGCTTCGACTGCGTCCCGAGAGCAGTGGGGGACATTGACTCCGAGTGGGCCTTGTTCCACTCTGCGATTGTTGAGGCGGCTGTTGCTAGCTGTGGTCGCAAGGTGGCCGGTGCCAGTCGTGGTGGCAACCCCCGTACCTGCTGGTGGACACCAGAGGTTCGGGGAGCCGTCAGGCTGAAGGAGGCCTACAGGGAGTGGCTGGTCTGTGGATCTCTGGAGGCAGCAGGCAGGTACCGGATAGCCAAGCGGGGTGCAGCAGTGGCAGTTGCCGAGGCAAAATCTCGGGCATGGGAAGAGTTTGGTGAGGCCATGGAGAAAGGCTATCGATCGGCTCCAAAGAGGTTCTGGCAAACTGTCCGGCGCCTCAGGAGAGGAAGGCAACAACTTGCTCACACTACAGTGGGGATGGGGAGCTGCTGACGTCAACTGGGGCTATAGTCAGACAGTGGAAGGAATACTTTGAGGAGCTCCTCAATCCCACCTACGCGCATTCCAAGGAGGAACCAGAACCAGGAGACCTGGGGATGGACTGTCCAATCTCAGGGGCAGAAGTTGCTGAGGTAGTCAAACAACTACACAGCGGTGGAGCCCCGGGGGCGGATGAGATTCGTCCTGGGTATCTCAAGGCTATGGATGTTGTAGGGCTGTCATGGTTGACACGTCTCTGCAACATTGCGTGGTCATCGGGGGCAGTTCCTGTGGAGTGGCTGACCGGGGTAGTGGTCCCCATCTTGGGTGACCTGAGGTTGTGTTCCAACTATAGGGGGATCACACTCCTCAGCCTCCCTGGAAAGGTCTATTCCAAGGTACTGGAGAGGAGGGTCCGATCGATAGTTGAATCTCAGATTGAGGAGGAGCAATGTGGTTTTCGTCCTGGCCGTGGAACTGTGGACCAGCTCTATACCCTTGCAAGGGTGACGGATGGGGCATGGGTTTGCCCAACCAATCCACATGTGTTTTGTGGATTTGGAGAAGGCTTATGACCGTGTCCCCAGGGGCACCCTGTGGGGGACGCTCCAGGAGTATGGGGTGGGCGGCTTTCTGTTAAGGGCCATTCAGTCCCTTTACCAGAGGAGCGTGAGTTTGGTCCGCATAGCCGGTAGTAAGTCGGACCTGTTCCCGGTGAGGGTTGGACTCCGCCAGGGCTGCCCTTTGTCACCGGTTCTGTTCATTACCTTTATGGGCAGAATTTCTAGGTGCAGCCGTGGTGTAGAGTGTGTCGAGTTTGGTGGCAGGAGAATCTCGTCTCTGCTTTTTGCGGATGATGTGGTCCTCTTAGCTTCATTCAGGGTAGGTTCGCAGCCGAGTGTGAAGCGGCTGGAATGAGGATCAGCACCTCCAAATCTGGGACCATGGTTCTCTACCGGAAGAGGGTGGCTTGCCAACTCCGGGTCGGGGGAGAGGTCCTACCTCAAGTGGAGGAGTTTAAGTATCTCGGGGTCTTGTTCATGAGTGAGGGTTGGAGGGATCGGGAGATCGACAGGCGGATTGGTTTGGCGTCTGCAGTGATGCGGACGCTGAGCCGATCTGTCGTGGTGAAGAAGGAACTGAGCCAGAAAGCCAGGCTCTCGATTTACCGGTCGATCTACGTCCCAATCCTCACCTATGGTCATGAGCTTTGGGTAATGACCGGAAGAACGAGATTGCGAATACAAGTGGCCAAAGTGAGTTTCCTCCATAGGGTGGCTGGGCTCAGCCTTAGAGATAGGGTGAGGAGCTCAGACATTCGGGAGGGACTCGGAGTAGAGCCGCTGCTCCTCCAGATCAAAAGGAGTCATTTGAGGTGGTTTGGGCATCTGGTCAGGATGCCTTCTGGACGCCTTCCTGGGGAGGTGTTTCGGGCATGTCCTGCCGGCAGGAGACCCCCGGGTCGACCCAGGGCACGTTGGAGAGGTTAGATCTCCAATCTGGTCAGGGAACGACTTGGGGTCCTGCCGGAGGAGCTGGTGGAGGTGGCCGGGGAGAGGACAGTCTGGAGCTCCCTAGTTGGGGTGCTGCCCCCGTGACCCGGACCGGATAAGCGGAGGAAGACGACGACGATTATTGAAGTGAATTGAAGTAGTGTTTCTATAGCTACATTGTGATTTCTTAGTAAATATTTTATTTATTAAGATATAAGCTGTATTATCTTTATCCTAGTGAATCTATAATTAAACGGGTAAACTGGTAGTAACATTCCACGTCAAAGAAAGTTAAAAGTTATTATCAGGAGAGGGAGAATGTTTAAGTGGTTAGCAGCAGTGTGCTAGTCGATGGCCCCCTCCATGAGGCCACCACAGCTCAGCAGAACATCGTTGTAGCTTCTTCAGGGGAGAAAAACACTTAGAGAAAAAATAAAGTTAACAGCTGAAATAGCAGGAAATAATACAGTTAAAGAGCAGATAGTAGAAGAAGGTAGTAGAGTGTGGAAATTGGTCAGTGTATCCTCCAGCAGTCTAAGCCTATAGCAGCATAACTACAGAGATAACTCTGGATAACATAGCCTTTTTAGATGGAGGCATGTTGGAGGCAGGGCAAGGGAGAGCCGTCTTTACCGACTGTACACTCCACCTCCCTGTACTCCCCCACTTGTACAGATCTAGGCTAACATCAGATTTTAACCATAGGCCCAATCAAATAAAAATATATACTCTGGGAACTACCAGTAAACCTGCAGTCTGAGAGCGAAGTGCTCGGTTAGGAACGTATGGAACAATCAGATTCCTAATGTATGATGGACCTTGATTATTAAGAGCTTTATATGTGAGAAGAAGGATCTTAAAATCTATTCTGAATTTAACAGGCAGCCAATGTAGGGAAGCTAAGACAGGAGAGATATGATCTCTCTTTTTAATTCTCATCAGAACTCTAGCTGCAGCATTTTGGACAAGCTGAAGACTTTTAACTACATTCTGTGGACTTCCTGAGAGTAATGATTTACAGTAATCCAGTCTTGATGGATCCTCTAGAGGTTTTTTCCTGCTAAAGGGGAGTTTTCCTCTCCATCGTCACTACATTTTTATGTTTATTTATTTGGCAGACGCTTTTATCCAAAGCGACTTACAATTTATAACCTATAGGGCATGTTGTGATCTGTGGGGGGAACCGTAGTACCCGGAGGAAACCCACGCATGCATGGGGAGAACACACAACTCCACGCAGAAAGGCCGCAGATGAGTTTCGAACCTGCAACCTTCGTGCTGCGAGGCAACAGTGCTAACATCTTCGCCACCATGCAGCTACATGCTTGAGGATTGCTGTAAAGACACTGACACTAGTCAGTGACTCGATGCAACCTGCTGGGTTGCTTATATAGGAAACTTGTTTACTGATTGGCTTAATGAACTGACCTGTATTGGAGTGTTTACTATGTGAAGTGCCTTGAGACGACTCTTGTCATGATTGAGCGCTTTATGAATAAACTTGAATTGAATTGAAAATTGAATTAACGTGTCATATCAGCAGGTGAGTGGCTGAGCCAGGTGGAGGTGCGGCTACCTCACCTGAAGACCAGTGCAGTGCAGCCACGTAGTAATTTACTGACAACGTCACATTTTCCAGCTTAGCCATCAGCCACAGCTGGTTCTACATGAATATGGAGCAGAGTTTTAACCTGAAGATGGAGACAGTATTATGGTTTTGGGCTGAAATATTAAATTTAAAGTAAGTTGCACTAAACTGCCACACTAATGATTACACATGTGTACAGCACCATTAGACACTTCTCTATACAGGTTATCAGCAAAAACAAGCACATTTAGGCGTTACTTGCTCTTTAAACGGAGAGGATGCAGAGTGCTGATCACGATTAATATGCTCGCTGCATCCGGCGCATGGTACATTCTTAAAGTGGTGCAACAAAAAATTATTAACACACGATACTTCATATCTGTCTATATCCTCTAGTACCCTGTCTTTTAATCCTGCCTGACTGCTGTGGAGCTCATCATGTGCTGCGTGATTTCACTTCACTGATGCAGCATTGAAACACGCACCACTCTTTGCAGTCAGGAGATCCCTTTGATCTGCTTAGTTCAAAAGTAACTGATGAGGTGAAAAAGTATGAAGCCAGGCAGCAGTTTTTCTGGAGAATTTGAAAGTGATGCAGGAAGATGAGAGACAGACAGGACAGGAAAATAGTCAAAAAGAAGGAAAATGTAGGTAGATTTATGTCCACTACACATTTTTACCTGTATAAAACAATAAGTTATACACATGTAATACATTTGATACAATTAACATCACCTTCAAAACGCAGTCACACACTCACTGTCATTTAAGGCATCTTAGGGGCCAAGGCAAAACAGAACAAAAAGGGAAAGTGAAAGTGACTTGGGCAACCGATCACACCTTTTGCAATGCCACACCCCTGTATATAATTCATGCATGCATGTGCACGTAAACTAGTGTCATTTCAAATAAATACTAGCGTGTTTGCCACGTGTGACCAGAGTACAAGCTGTTAAAATGTAGTCACATCTATAAAGTGTTTCCTTTTAATATGTTAGCAGCTGTAAGGTAGTTTAAAGCTATTTTAACATATTCATAAAAAGGACAGCATGTTAATATATGGGTCTATAATTATACTTATTAATAATCATCAGAAGTAACATTCGTGGAATGAAATGCTCCTGGCTGCAAATGAAGATGAAATACAAAAGGTGTCGAGATGTAAATGCAAGTAGGGCTCATGTTTGCAATTTTAAACTCTACATTTATTAATAATTTAGCCATTAAGAACAAAGCTGCCGCTGCTGCTACCGCTGTGGGCCAGCGGTGGCGCTAGTTCACCACCTCATAGCTGCCAGCTGCTAAGAAAAAGGGGGCGTAACATACCTCGTCCAGTCATATTCACTGAGCTTCAGCAAGCCTAGCTGCAAACCTGCCATGGAGCAGGTTTGTTCTGCAGCATGTGTTACCATGGTGACTGGGAGGGGCTTTAGGCTAGATATGTCTGTGATACCAAATTTGGGGAAGTTAACGGGATGTTCAAAGATAGCCTGGATTTTGGGATTAGCTTGCTTAGTGGACTACCCCCCTCAAGTGTCTGTCTGTTTGTTTGTTTTTACTTCAATCAGATTCATGGATTTAGTGTACTAGATCAAGGGTAGATGAAGGTCCCTGAGCTGGGCTGGTGTCTCCCCCAGGTTTGGTACCTGTCCACAGGTGCAGCTGCTGTGATCCAAACTGTTCCGCTCCGGGGTTCTGACTTGTCTGTGTGGTTTTAGGAGTACGAGCGTCTAGCTGCCCAGCTGGATGGTGCCAGGCTACCTCTTACTGACAAAGTGAAGAAATTTGCTTCGACTGACTCCTACATTCCTCTGGTCGAGGAGGCCGAGAACCATGCGGAGCTGCTGGACGCTTTAGCCAAGAACTTGTCTAGGTAAAATGAGAGAGAGAGAGAGAGAGGACCCATGTCAGCCATGTCAGAAGACAGGAAACAGATATTAACTTGTTAACTTGTCATGTGTTCCAGTGTTGTTGCAGAAACCAGGAAGGAGGGTATTGTAGACGTCACAAAGGCTTACAGCAACATAATCAACAGCATCAGTGAAGCTGAGGAGACCGCCAACATGGCAGAGAAGGCTGCTAATGACACTCTGGAGGTACGGGACATCTATACCTGTCTGTCGGAGGGGCTTAGGGTTAAGCCTAATTTATACTTCTCCAACTGCGTCATAACGGACGCACGCTAAGCCATTATTCGTCCTTTTGAGGGCTCTCCAACAGACTCGCAAGGCCAGACGGAGTCGAGCTCTGTTTTCTAAACATCCGTCCGTCGAGACGGAGAACGCAAGCTTGTGATTGGTCAGGACGCCTCTGTCGCCCACAGCACTGCCATTGCGCCCTCTAAAACATAAAGAGAGCTGAGGATAACTAGCAGCAGACACGGAGCAGCTTGAAGAATCCCTAGCAGAAAAACTATAAAAATATGAACGTTTTGTGGAGGAGTGAAAAGATGCGCAGCAAGCGTTTTATTGGTGGACGGACATGACAGGAAACGTGGGTTTAGAGGTGGCGAGCGCATGAAGAAGTGGAGGACAATGAGGGACAAATTTGTCAGTGTTAAAAAGTCTCTTATATACAAAAAACACAATATAAACACACTATCTTGGACCAAATACATGACAGGATACCACAGAACAGCGCTGCGCCCTCTGCTGTCCTGGCGGGGAATTGCTTTGCAACACTCCCCAGGAGACGGAGAAGTATGAGGGCAAAATGTCTCCGTCCGTGCGTGCGTGTCTCTCCCTCGTGGAGCTGACGGAGAAGCATAAATTAGGCTTCACACTACAGCTGTTTACGTGTTAGTGATGCGGCTCATGCTCAGGCCTCAGAGAGATTGGTTCCTACACCTATTGATCCTCTGATGAGGCCATCACTAGATCTTCTTCAATTTTTTCACCAGTCATAAAGAATGCCATCCTGTACAAGTGAAATTATAGTCTGACCACGACCCATAGAAAGAGTTTTGTCATGGGGCGGGATGCACAGTTGTCTTTCAGACTGTCTCCACATGCTATTGGACAACAAACAACATGACATACTCACCGCTATGGATGTCAGGCAACAGGGCACACGCTGTCACAGAAGATGCAGATGCATCTTTTTCTAAGCAAAGGACTTACCTCTATCTGCTCTGTTTTAGAAAATAAAACAGCAGGACCTTGGTCAGAAGGCTGAAATGCTGAAGAACACCAGTATGGAACTGACTGATGAAGGCAAACGGTTGGATAATGACCTGAACAACAGTAAGATCTCCTCCTTACATCAGTTTTCTGACCAGAGGAAAATAGAATTGTTTGAATACTGAAATGATTTTCTGCTTCACAGACCTGAAAGCCAGACTAGAGGATGCTCAGAGACGACTGGATGAAGCTAAAACCAAACATGAACAGACAACGACAGATCTGGAAGCCATTCAGGATAAACTCAACCTGACCTCAAGTATGAACATCTGATCTGTAAAGTCTGGAAATGTGTCCAGAAGCTCAGTTACATTAGTAACAAGTGTCATTACATTGGTAACTACTGTCCTTACATTAGTGACAAGTGTCATTGCACTAGTAACAAGTGTCATTAAATTAGTAACTAGTGTCATTACATTAGTAACTAGTGTCATTAAATTAGTAACAAGTGTCATTCCACTAGTAACTAGTGTCATTACATTAGTAACTAGTGGATTTCATTAGTAACTAGTGTCATTAAATTACTAACAAGTGTCATTACATTGGCAACTACTGTCCTTACATTAGTGACTAATGTCATTCCACTAGTAACAAGTGTCATTACATTAGTAACTAGTGTCATTACATTAGTAACTAGTGCCATTAAATTAGTAACAAGTGTCATTACATTGGTAAATACTGTCCTTACATTAGTAACTAATGTCATTCCACTAGTAACAAGTGTCATTACATTAGTACCTAGTGTCATTACATCAGTAACTAGTGTCATTCCACTAGTAACAAGTGTCATTACATTAGTAACTAGTGTCATTACATTAGTAACTAGTGTCATTACATTAGTAACTAGTGTCATTAAATTAGTAACAAGTGTCATCACATTAGTAACTAGTGTCATTACATTGGTACCTACTGTCCTTACATTAGAAACTAGTGTCATTCCACTAGTAACAAGTGTCATTACATTAGTAACTAGTGTCATTACATCAGTAACTAGTGTCATTACATCAGTAACTAGTGTCATTACATTAGTAATTAGTGTCATTACATCAGTAGCTAGTGTCCTTACATCAGTAGCTAGTGTCCTTACATCAGTAGCTAGTGTCCTTACATCAGTAGCTAGTGTCCTTACATCAGTAGCTAGTGTCCTTACATTAGTAGCTAGTGTCCTTACATTAGTAGCTAGTGTCCTTACATCAGTAGCTAGTGTCCTTACATTAGTAGCTAGTGTCCTTACATTAGTAGCTAGTGTCATTCCACTAGTAACAAGTGTCATTACATTAGTAACTAGTGTCATTACATTAGTAACTAGTGTCATTACATTAGTAACTAGTGTCATTACATTAGTAACAAGTGTCATTCCACTAGTCACATTAGTAATTAGTGTCATTACATCAGTAGCTAGTGTCCTTACATCAGTAGCTAGTGTCATTCCACTAGTAACAAGTGTGAATCCACTTTGAGAAGAAAAACTCTGATATCTACTTGAGAGGAATCGGGGGTATCAATCCCACACTCGAGTTCCTAGACAAAGGGGGGAAAGATTTGCGGTTTAAACCTCCACTTGCCTAGATGCTGGGGTTTGAAGCTGATGAGTGGCTGACATTTGACTCTCAGCCCAGCGGGGCAAACATTGCAACAGCGCCTCATCCTTCTGATTTAAAGGCTGGTTTTTATCAACTATATTGTTACAGTGACATCGTTTCACAGCCAGTCGTAGGGGATTCTTATACGTCTGTATTACACACTGTGAAAATTGAAGGTACTTTTGTTGAAAACATCACCCATGTGTTTAACCTTCCAAACTATCTACCGGTGGCCACAAACCATATAGAAAACATTCAAATTGAAATTAAATTAGATCAAAATAAACTGGTCAACTTTTGATACAGAAAAACCATCGTAACGCTTCATTTTCACCCTGCTCTGTCTTACCAGAAAAAAACAGGAACATAACCCCGGCAAAACGTCTGTTACACTGGGCAGTGTACATCTTATGATTTCACACAGTTGCCACAAAAATGGTTTACCCACTGGTGAGAAATGACCCAAACCGGTTTATTAAATATTATGTAAGCCAGACCAGAGGTAGCCTCCCAGGGTTCAGCGGGCAAAGCGTAATGTACGGAAGAGAGGTGGGATCGTTTCTGCACGACTAGATTCTTCTCATCCTTTGTCAAAAAAGGTTTTTCCCTCGCAAAGTTGCATTGGTCCCTCGCTACTTCGCGGTTCGTTTATCGCGGATTCACAACTTCGCGGATTTTTTCTTTGGAGCCTTATTCCGGGGAAATTCGCTGATTCACGGTATTTTTCTATGCGAAATATCAAGAAATTCCTGTTTTTTTCATCAATTTCATCATAAAATGCACTTTTTGTAATAAAACTATAAAAAAAACCAAGTAAAAATACAGTACTATGTGAAGGGAGGGTTTTAAAAGTCTGAATACTGAATACGTACCTGTTAAATAAATACTGTAAATATGGTGTCCCTACTTCGCGGATTTTCACCTAGCGCGGCCAGGTCTGGAACGCATCTACCGCGATAAACGAGGGATCACCTGTAATGCACTATTTATCACATGATGCCTTTGTTTACAGAACGAGATGATTAAACAGATTTTCTGTGTGCTGTTGAGTTTTCTGATGTTTTCCGTCTTGAACAGATGTGACTCAGGAAATAAATGAAGTAAAGCAAGTTGCAGATGCAGCCAACTCCACAGCCTCGCTGGTCAACAACCTGCTGCGACCCATCAAAGAGCAGCTAGAGCAGTGGCAGCAGGTGTACGGAGACGCCAATTCCACCAACGTGGACCTGAACAATGCCCTGATGGACGCCAACAGCACCGGTAGGACTCTGTGACATCATCACACACCTCTAAACTTCCTTTCCTCGTCCCTGAATTCTTGGGATTTGTGAAACTGCTGTTCCGGCTATGCTCCAAACTTTCTCCATGTCTATTTCTTGATTTTAATTGAGGATGTAGTAACTCAGATTCAGATGTTTAACAACCAGAAGTGACTTAAATCTTCCGTTGCAGTGAACAGGCTAGGTGAAACCATTCCTGTGCTGATGCAGAAACTGGATGACCTTCAGAATCACTCAGTCCAGATGCCAAACATCTCTGAGAACATCAGTCGGATTAGACAGCTCATACAGCAAGCGCGCAGCGCCGCCAGCAAGGTGCCCGTGTTCCCATCACTTACCATTTAAACCCACAAGGCCTCCAAAGCTAAAAGCTCCTCCTTGTCTCACCATCCAGGTCCGGGTGTCTGTGAAATTCAATGGGCAGTCGGGCATTCAGGTGCGTACGCCATCCAACATGGCCGACCTGGCTGCCTACACCTCTCTGAAGTTCTACATTACACTGGCTGATGCAGTGCGGCGGCGACGGCAGGACAGCATCACCAAACAGTTTGTCTTCTACCTTGGCAACAGAAATGTAAGCATCACCAGAATATGACTTCATACGCTGGTTTAACGCTGACCTCAAAGAAACTCACCTGTCGCTGACAGCTCCCTAAACAGCCTCTGTTTAGAGAAATAGCGTTAGCGTCCAAGAGGACGGATGAGGAGACCAGAGTGTGTCGCTGCCCTCAGAGAGTTCGTGTGATGTTTTGTTTATCTTTGACCCGTTGTCAGTTTGACTCACCGTACGGTTAGCTCAGCAGAACGAATGCAACGTGAAGCTGACAGTTTTTATCTGCTGTAAGATTCTAGCAAGAAACTACGACTAGCTGTTAGCTCATCAATCCTGAGCAAAACTGTTTTTCTGAGCAGAGGCTGTTCAGGGCGCCGTAAGAGATCAGAGATCGGTTTCACACAGAAACACGCTGAGACTGACACATCCACGTGAGACACCTTGTTAGGAGACTGTCAGTGTCCTGTTAAATGTTCTGTGGAATCTGTAGTCCAGTAAGGAGTACATGGGAATGGCCCGGGAAGGGAAGCGGCTGCTGTGGTATTTTAATGTTGGAGGAGACACGGCTCAGGCGCTGATGAAGGAAGATGTTCTGTCAGATGGAAACTTCAACGAGGTCTTCCTGGAGAGGTAAAGCACACGAGCAGAACCTCGAAACCCAAAATAAATCAGAACTGGAACCAAAGCATTTTCCTTTGCTTTGTTAAACTAAAATCACGTTTAAAGTTTCATCCAACTTTTGTCATCTGAACTTTTGTATTAACCTTGTTTTAGTTTGGATATTGTCTTCTTTTAAACTCATCAGAAATGTCTGACTGACCCTAGGATCCTCCAGTACGGTCAGATGTCCATGTCCTCCATCACCGACAGCGTCAATGAGGTCACCAAGGCCAGCGTGGTTGCTGGTGGAGACGAGGGGCTGCTGGGCCTCCTGAGCAGCGACACTGTCTTCTACGTGGGGGGGTACCCCAGCAGTTTCACCGTAAGTGAAATTTAGAGGAGAAAAACGTGTGTTGGCTAGGGTCTTAGCCAAAAAGATCAAAGTCATGGAGGGGGGCACGCACAGAATGATTCATTATTTTGGCCCTTTCTAGCCTGGCGACCCATCCCATAAATGTGAATCTCTAGTCTGGCCATGACCCAGAACCCAGAGCTCAGTCGTGGGGTGGAATTTCTTTCAAACCGTCTCCACATGCTGTTGGACGACCAACATCACGACGCTCTCACCGCTACAGGCGTCAGCTAACCATACGCTGATGAACGAGACACAAACAAATCGTTTTTCAAAATAAAGGACTTAAGTACCTCTATCTGTTCCTCTCTCAAAGACGAGCCCAAATCTAAATTATATATATATATATATATATATATATATATATATCAATTCAATCAATTCAATTCAAAAATACTTTATTAATCCCAGAGGGAAATTGATTATATATATGTGTATATATATATATATATATATATATATATATATATATATATATATATATATATATATATATATATATATATATATATATATATATATATATATATATAATATATACACATACATATATATATATATATATATATATATATATATATATATATATATATATATATATATATCAATTCAATTCAAAAATACTTTATTAATCCCAGAGGGAAATTGATTATATATATGTGTATACATATATATATATATATATATATATATGTATACACATACATATACACACACTTTATAATAATCTGACACAAAGACAAAAAACATAGTTTATAGAAATCTATTACTATATGAATGATGATGAAAGGCTAATGATTATTAATGGTGACACAGTGATGTTAAATGAGACAATGAATGAACTCTGATGAAACATGACCTGGTGTGTTTGAGAGCTTTCTAAGTGACTCAGAAAGGTGTGATGTCTGGTTTATAGAATACATTTGGATGTAAATTAGTTATCAGATTAATATCAACCACTCTGACGCCATTGTGTAGTCTACACACCCTGGATCACGGAAGCTCCGGAGGTCCGGTCTGCAGGTGAAGCCGTCTCTCGGAGCGAGTGGGTGGACTTCTGACCCTCAGAATGGCTTATTGTGGGTGGTCTCACGTCTGATGAGTGGGTGGTGGATTGAGTAAATAATTGTTGATTCAAAAGGACGGTTCATGTGCTGCCAAAGTTATTCCACTGAAACATCTGGTTGATCCCCCATAGGAAGGTCATTTAGCATGAGCTGTGAGCTTTGGCTGAACTCGGAGCTCTGGCAGGAATGGCTAAAACAGGGAGTGAGTTCACTTTTAATGAAATGGTTATTTATAAACTTTGACCAACCAGATGTGAGAAATGTGTTTACCAAGACCCTCAGCCCCTCCCCTTTCTGTGACGCTTAGAAAGATTACTTCATTTAATACATGGAGTAGGTCTGTTAAACAGTCATTTGATAATACACTGATATTACTATGTGGATGTCACTGATAATTGATTAATGATTAAATCACTTTAGATAGAACATTCATTGTAGATAAAACAGAATATGATTGTAAACCTGTAGGTTGAAGGAAATCATTTAGTAAGGAGTAAAAGTCTCGTCTTCTGCGTGGACCTTGGGGTTGCAGCTCAGATAAGGGAGTCAGGAGGAGGAAGTTGTTATGGCTACCTTCTGGAGGGTGCTGCTAGGGATGGTGAAGCATGGAGGTGTTTTGGTGCAGGGAAGAACACGACAGTCCTAGCAGAGGAAGCTGCTGGACACCCGACTGTCTATGTGACCTCTGACATTGCTGTGGTCAAATAACCTTAGCCTTTCACAACATTACAAAAATAACAACACAGCACCAAAAAGTTAAGGAGTTCAGATATGCGTCCAGGCTGGAGATCGCTTCAGAGAGAGAACCGCTCTGGTGTCTGTCCTTCAGTGGTTCCCAATCTGGGGTCCCCACAAGGTTGTCGGTGCTAAGATAGAGGTTACCAAGATTGTACATAAAGTCCAGATAGCATACCCTGTAGTACAATCAATACGCTTTAAGAGGCCTAACGCTAGACTGTAAGTATTCATCTGTAGTTACGTGCATGCGAGTAAGAGTTTGGGTTGGGAGGCCCCGGCTTGTCTCACAGGAAAGGGGGTCCTCGTGAAAAAAGGTTGGGAACCACTGCAGATGTCCAGCTAAGGCCCATCAGGTTGGAGAACATTGATCTTGTGTGTGTTCGAGCGCCTGCCGTGATGCAGCGCTACTTTTACGTATAATATGTTTCTGTAATCTGTGAGGTCACAGCAGGCCAGACAGGAAGTTGTTACATATGCATGATCTGATGCTGATTAAAGGGAATAAGACCAGGAAGTGCTGCAGTGATGTTTTATCTCCTTCTTAACTGTTCCAGCCACCTTCTCCACTTTCATTGTCTAACTTCACGGGAGGCATTGAGCTGGACACGCTGAACGAGGACGTGATCAGTCTGTATAACTTTGAAAACACCTTCCAGCTCAACACTACCGCACAGAAACCTTACGGCAGGTAAGAGCAGTCTCTCTCTGAGGCTCTGCAGCAGATTCCTGCCTGCTCAGCACTTCCTCATGTTGTGAATTCCTCTTCAGGTCCAAGTCCAAGCAGCCTCAGGCCTGGGTGAACGACGCAGCATATTTTGATGGAACTGGTTTTGCTGAGATCACGTTTAACAGTGAACAAATTAACCCTCGCTTCGAGATGGAAATCAAACTGCTCTCACATAAAGGAATTCTCTTCCTGTTGCAAAAGGAGGTAATCACATCCATCATTCCTGGTTTGATTTCCAGACAAGCAGAGCTCCACCGTCCTAGACCTGCTTCTGTTTTTATGTTTGGACCATTCAGCCAGTCCAGTGCAGACCCACGCTAGACGTCTCATCCCTACAGCTCATTCCAGTTAGATTCCCTGTTCCTCTTCTACAGATCCAAGATGGCCGTGTGCTGCAGCAATAATAATAATAATAATAATAACTAGTACAGGATTAAGTTTCCTGAATCTGAGCCTCCTTGGAGAGCTTAACAAAACCATAATGATACTTGTCTTGAGGTGCTGAAATGTTTTTGCCTTCCAAATCTGTAAGACTCACCTGTCAGGGCTCACCTGAATCTGTGACTCAGATCTGTCTGCTTTGTGACTATTGCTGTAGCTGTAAGTGTTAATCCTCCCACCAGGACAAGTTCCTGTGTCTGGCAGTGCTTCAAGGACGACTGAAGGTCTACTATGACTTTTACGGGACCTTGGTGGATGCTGAGCCTGAACCATCGCGAGACCTGATGATGAGTGATGGACAACCCAAATCAGTGAGTCTGCTGGTTTCTACAGAGGACATGTGGACAGTTGGGTTCTGTCTCTCATTGTATCACAGCGGTACCTGGTTCTGGTCACACCTCTGACTAACTGGACCCCTGCTGTTTGGTTCTGGAGGAGCTCAAGTGAGCTGGAGGTTTGACTCCTGCAGCAGCAGAACCTGAAATCAGCCCTCCACAATATGAGTCTTGAACATTTAATTCAGTAAAGGTCCTTCAGCTGAAAGAGTATCTTAATTATTACAACCTGATTTGAATAATAAAGTCTCCATAGTTCTTGTACACAAGGCATTATGGGTAATTTAGCTGTGTGTGTTTTGGCATCATCACAGAGATGTCAGAATGCTGCTTATTAATAAAAACATTCATCATTTATTTTGGGGGGTTGTCCACTTGTTTCCTGCTGTGAAGCTGGTGGTTATCTTCCTGACGTCCCGGAACTCCATCGTGGTCAGACACGCTCAGGTGAACCTCTTCCTCATCCGGCTGGCGGCTACGATCCCTCAGTTCGGTGACAACTACTACCTGGGAGGGGTACCAGAGCGACACGTCCCTGTGAGGTGTGTAAAGAATCCAGTTAGTCGTGACATTAGTGTGTGTGAGGAGAAAACATGAAACTGTTTAGTTCTTTTTGGTTTGTCACTTAGCTTGAAGAGCCTGTTTGTGAGGCAGAGGTCTGTGAGGGGCTGCTTCAGGAACGTGAAGGCCAGCAGTGGCTACATCAACCTGAGGACCATGAACTCCACGGGTGTCAGCTTTGGCTGCAACAGTGACCTGCTGGTGAGAAAACACAGTTCGGCATCTTCTGTCAGTCCAAGTCCAACCCCCAAATCTGTTAGTGGAGCTGAAGCATAATAGACGGTTAAAGGTGACTGAGGGGAAGGAGGGGTGGACAGGTGGACAGCATGTGGATCCAGTCTAACTGGACCTGCAGGACTTGAACTTACTGAAGCTGCAAATCAAATTCAGATTCAAAGATACTTTATTAATCCCAGAGGGAAATTAGAGTTTCAGTACACACAATTCAGAGATCAGACACACATGGGCAAGACACATGACAAGGATTGGTGACTGTGGTCATTTCGCAACCCTAAGTCGCGCTACCTTATGGGAGATAAGAGGGGTTACATGAGGATTGTTCAGGTGGAGGAAAGACAGGCACTTCACGGTTAAGGTTGGTTTATGCTTGACGCGTCCGCGAGGTCCGCACGGCTCCGTGCGGAAAAGTTGCGTTATTTTAAAAACCACGCCCCTCCACCGCGCCTCCGCACGGCCCAAAATTTCTGCAACGTGCACCTAGGAAATTTTCTAACCACGCGGACGGTCGGACGCGGAAAAACATGGCAGACCGGCAAGAACTAGTATGGCAGAGGTTGGTAAATACAGACATGTGTATGATTCAGCTCTCAGAGATCACCGTGATCAACATGTTGTTAATAATTCTTGGAGAGAAATAGCTCGCACTGTCGGAAAAGACGAGGACGCTGTTAAAAATGCTGGAATGCCGTGTTGTAAACAGTCATTTCTACTTCTACTACGGTGTAGTGTTGGATGCATGCCGTAGAGCTCCATGCTGCCCCCTACAGTTTGGGAGAATATTGGCTCACCGCAGAGACGAGCCGCATGAACCATAAAAGCTGCGAGTTGTGAAGCGCGTTCCATCCGCGAGCCGCATCACCAAGCGGAAAGTGACTGCGTCAAGCATAAACCAAGCCTTACCCTCCACTGGGAGGGCAGCTTTGCTCTACTAATAACACCTCAGACAGAAATGCAACAGACTTCAGACATCACAACATACTTAGGACTCGTGCTGACCTGCTGTGTCTGTTGCAGGTGGCTCGTGAGGCTTATTTCAGCGGTCAGAGCTACCTGGACCTTAACCTGACGAGTGTCTCCAGTCTGAAAAACAACTTCTATGCCAGTTTCAGCTTTAGGACGGAACAAACAAAGGGGCTGATGTTCTACCATCACGATCAGGTAAGATGCCTCCTCAGGAAGCTGTTACCTATCATGCTTGTGGTCCTGGTTCCTCCCTGAGCTTCTGCTGGTGTTTTCCTGTTGCTGCAGCAGGGAGACATCTGTCAGGTGTATCTGCATCAGGGCTACATCGTGGTAAGAGTAGGCAACAATGAGATAAGGACTCAGAAGACGTACAACGACAACAACAGTCACAACGTTGCTATTTACAACAACATGAACGGGTAGGGCGGCCGGTGCTCAGGTGAGTCTGAGCTGCTGATTGTTTGCTGACAGACGTGTCCTGCTGCAGGATTCGACTGTACATGGATGATGTGCTGGAGAAGGTGACCGGAGGCAGTCAGCCGAGCACCAGGGCGGCAGGTGTTAGTACCCCTGAAGGAAGCACCTTCCTGGGAGGGATGCCTAATGCAATGGTTGCTAACCTAACCGGATGTCTCAGGAATGTCTTCATAAAGAGGTTAGAACGACCCGCTAACCTGTAGTCGGCACTGACATCTTCACGTCTTTATGGAGCAACAAAACATAAGATTCTCAAATATATGGTAACATGCAGCTAGTGGGCGTGAGGACGTCTCTGACTGCGTAACGGGCAGTGTTGGCAGTAACATTACAAAAGTAACAAATTACTGTAATGTATAGATTTTTTGCTGTAACGTAGTACACGTGGTACACTGTCAGTAACGCGTGTTACAATGCATTGCTAACCTGGTTTTGTACCTAGCGAGTCATCATTTATATGTGAAAATACATGCAGAGCAGAATCAGGAGCCTGCTGGCGCGGGAGTACACATTGCTCAGCTTAAGGAACAATGACACTACTTTTATACATATTCTTAATATTAACACATTTCTTATCCATGTGCTTCCTGAAAATGTGATGTTTTGGAGCAGATAAAGTAAATAAATTGTGGTTATTGACTTATTTTATCTGAACACATTTGAGACAAATCATTTAAGGCCATAGTTTGCCAAGAGTGTTTTTTTCTGCTCCCTGGTTTCTAATTACAGGTCACATTCCTTTTTTAACCAGTAGAATAATAGTTTGAAGCAGGGGTCACAAACCTAATGCCTGTCAACACCAAGGTGCCCACAGGAGCCCTAAATGGTGCCCTCAGGCTTGTTATGAGACTAAAACATGGCGTCAGAGATGGCTTACAGAAATGTGGGAACAACAGCAACACAAAGCTTATGATTCGTACAATGAAGCTCTGGGAAAAAGTGGTGAAAGCTAGGGTAATGTCAGGGAGGTGTGAGACAGCAGTGAGGTGTGAGACAGCAGTGAGGTGTGAGAAAGTGATGAGGTGTGAGACAGCAGTGAGGTGTGAGACAGCAGTGAGGTGTGAGACAGTGATGAGGTGTGAGACAGCAGTGAGGTGTGAGACAGCAGTGAGGTGTGACAGCAGGGAGGTGTGAGACAGCAGTGAGGTGTGCGACAGCAGTGAGGTGTGAGACAGCAGTGAGGTGTGAGACAGCAGTGAGGTGTGAGAAAGCAGTGAGGTGTGAGACAGCGATGAGGTGTGAGACAGCGATGAGGTGTGAGACAGCGATGAGGTGTGAGACAGCAGTGAGGTGTGAGACAGCAGTGAGGTGTGAGACAGCAGGGAGGTGTGAGACAGCAGGGAGGTGTGAGACAGCAGGGAGGTGTGAGACAGCAGGGAGGTGTGAGACAGCAGGGAGGTGTGAGACAGCAGGGAGGTGTGAGACGGCAGTGAGGTGTGAGACGGCAGTGAGGTGTGAGACGACAGTGAGGTGTGAGACGGCAGTGAGGTGTGAGACAGCAGGAGGTGTAAGACAGGAGGTGTGAAACGGTAGGGAGGTGTGAAACAGCAGTGAGGTGTGAGACAGCAGGGAGGTGTGAGACAGCAGGGAGGTGTGAGACAGCAGTGAGGTGTGAGACGGCAGGGAGGTGTGAGACGGCAGGGAGGTGTGAGACGGCAGTGAGGTGTGAGACGGCAGTGATGTGTGAGACAGCAGTGAGGTGTGAGACAGCAGTGAGGTGTGAGACAGCAGGAGGTGTAAGACAGCAGGAGGTGTGAGACGGCAGTGAGGTGTGAGACGGCAGTGAGGTGTGAGGCAGCAGTGAGGTGTGAGACAGCAGGGAGGTGTGAGACTGAGGAGGGAGGTGTGAGACAGCAGTGAGGTGTGAGACAGCAGGACAGTATGAGGTGTGAGACAGCAGTGAGGTGTGAGACAGCAGTGAGGTGTGAGACAGCAGGGAGGTGTGAGACAGCGATGAGGTTTGAGACAGCAGGGAGGTGTGAGACAGCAGGGAGGTGTGAGACAGCAGTGAGGTGTGAGACAGCGATGAGGTGTGAGACAGCGATGAGGTGTGAGACAGCGATGAGGTGTGAGACAGCAGTGAGGTGTGAGACAGCAGTGAGGTGTGAGACAGCAGTGAGGTGTGAGACGGCAGGGAGGTGTGAGACGGCAGTGAGGTGTGAGACAGCAGGAGGTGTAAGACAGGAGGTGTGAAACGGTAGGGAGGTGTGAAACAGCAGTGAGGTGTGAGACAGCAGGGAGGTGTGAGACAGCAGGGAGGTGTGAGACAGCAGTGAGGTGTGGTGAGGTGTGAGACGGCAGTGAGGTGTGAGACAGCAGGGAGGTGTGAGACAGCAGTGAGGTGTGAGACAGCAGTGAGGTGTGAGACAGCAGGGAGGTGTGAGACAGCAGTGAGGTGTGAGACAGTGATGAGGTTTGAGACAGCAGGGAGGTGTGAGACAGCAGTGAGGTGTGAGACAGCAGGGAGGTGTGAGACAGCAGGGAGGTGTGAGACGGCAGGGAGGTGTGAGACGGCAGTGAGGTGTGAGACGGTAGGGAGGTGTGAGACGGCAGTGAGGTGTGAGACGGCAGTGAGGTGTGAGACGGCAGTGAGGTGTGAGACGGCAGTGAGGTGTGAGACAGCAGTGAGGTGTGAGACAGCAGGGAGGTGTGAGACAGTAGGGAGGTGTGAGACAGTAGGGAGGTGTGAGACAGCAGGGAGGTGTGAGACAGTAGGGAGGTGTGAGACAGCAGGGAGGTGTGAGACAGCAGTGAGTTTCCTGTGGCTCAAAGTGAAGTGGCTGAAAGGCTGCTGACCCTGCTGTAAGCACCGTGCTGCTGTGGGTTCAGATAGGAACCAACCTGAGTGAGAATGCAGTAACATCACTATTGATGCTCAAGGGCCCAATTACACATTCTGTGGGCTCTTGGTAAGGTTTAATGACCCGCACTTGTGTAGTGATGTGTCGTTCGTGAACAAAACGACAGGAGGGGGAGGAGGGGGAGATAAAATGGGAGGACATGAGTTAAAGCAGGAAAAGCAGCCAGATTTGGACACATTAACCAATACGGACAATTGAAAGGAAGAGTGTGGACAATACAAAGCAAAAATACGTCTTTCTTTATTGTGTGATTATCTTAGATTTGAAGTTGTTTACCTGTAAATAGTTAAAGGGACATTATGGAAGTTTGACGGCCAAAACATGTACAGAAATAATAAATGTCTTCTTCATACATCCTCCTGCAATGCCCTGGTCCTGTAGAATGAGCCCTGGCATTTTTACTGTGATTGCCTGTTTTTCTGTAAAATCACAGAAAAAGAGAGATGCTCGGGTCGAGCAGGCTGCTTCATGCGCGTTCACGCTCAGGCATCGCCCGTAGCATTTGCTATCCGTAGCTTTAGCAGCAGAGAGAGAGGCAGTGCCACTTTGTCGCTGTTCCTAACGCCTAGTGACAAAGCTAGCTACATTTCTGAGGACCCTTAGCTACTTTCTGTAGAACTTTCTTCTAGATATTTCCTGCAAATTAGCAACAAAATAGCCATTTTCACTTCGAACCGTTCTTTGGATTGACGTTTCAGCTGTCATCAAGCATATAAATGTTACAGATGCCAAGGACGTCACTGGTGCTTTAGCTCACCTAGTAAGATGTTGGACTCTCATGCAGAAGACCTGGGTTCGATTCTGGGTGTGAACATAGTTTTTTTTTTTTAGAGTTTCTTTTTTACATTAATGATAATATTTTTACAGTAAGATGCCCAAATTTTTATTTGAGACTCGCCGAACGGCATTGAATTCACAGATAAAAAAGATGTGGGTTCAACTTTCATTTTGGAACAATTTTTCAAGCAAGGGAAGGGAATGATCTGAGCATGCAGGAGGACTGACCCGTCATAAACCTTTGTCGGCTGTGCTGAAGAGAAAGGTACAGAACCACATTATTTAATCAATTAGCTGCACGTTCTCCTGTCCTCTGTCCTCTGGGTCACACACACACACACACACACACCGCTTCAGTGGGAGGAAATCTTACCGCATGCGCTGTGGTTCTGCGCTGCGAACCCCTCTACAGATCTTCAGCTCACTGTCCACCGTGTGCGCTCCGATCTGCGCTGAACACAGTGTCCAGTATAAAGCTCTGATGTTCTGATGGGAATCATTTCTTGATTGATTTAGTTACCTCCGCAATGTGCGTAACGATTAAAATGTCAGCTCATCTGTGTGCGCATCAGTGTGCGTCGTGGTAATTCTTTCAAAACAACCAACATCCTTGAGTTTATCTGTCAAAATAAAAGTCTAATATAAATATCTGTAACCTGCCATTTAACTGTTCTGCCTTCTTGTGAAGATTGTTGCAAAGAGAAACAACTAAACCTGATTAACCCCAGAGCCACGCGCACTGCGCTGTACTTCTGACTGTAAATGAGGGGAAATGATTTAATCGGATCCATTTCTTTTTTAACATGGTTTAATGTAAAGTTTCATTCAGTACAAACTTTAGTTACACCAGTCTAACGAGACAGAGCCTGGATTTGTATTCTGAACAGTTTAAACATGTTTAAAACGGAGACAGGCGTGACACGTCTAAAATTCACACCTGCTCCGCTATTATGGAAATTAAACTAACAAGATGAATAACATGAACTTATTTTAGGCACAGACAACATCCCCCACACTTTTGAAAAGCTTGCAACGCGCCTGAACACATCTGATATGTTTGATTTAGCAAAGACTCCCTTCTGTAGACGCTGAGGGCGGCTGGGGAAACATTTCAAACTTCTATAATAATAAAATAATAATAAAATAATAAAGTTTTCTGGTGATAAATTAATTTAAAAACAAAAAATGTGAGGAGCTGTTTGAGAGCCGGAAGAGCCAATTCATTTTAGTGAGCCGAGCTGTAAGAACCAGTTCAGTTCAAAAATACTTTGTTAGTCCCAGAGGGAAACTGATTAGTTAGAGCTGGAGTTCCCATCACTGGGGTCACTGCTGACCTGTAATACCAGTGCCCTGTACACTGGCACTACTGGTTACTGAGATGGTTGGTGGTCTTTACGTGTGTTTAAAAGAATTGCAGCTTGTGTTTATTTCTGATGATGTTTATTTATTTGTCTTCTTCCACAAAGTCCATGATCCATTCACTGCAGTTAAAGTGGTTTTCAGTGAATGCGTTACTTGCCCCATGACAGTCCGCAGAGTCCGTTACACACAGTAAAAAACTGCTTGTCCCGTCCCAGCCACACCCGAGTCTCATCTGCGTTGGCTTAAGTAGGCTGGTGCTTCCACAACCAGTTTACCAATCAAATGAGGCCAAGCCTCCTCTCAGGTATGCAGAAAGAAAATGAAAACAACACATGTGGCTCCTACACGACCCTTCAGAGTCAGACGACTCCAAAGAGCTTTACACTGCAGCGTATCATTCACACGCTGGTGGTGATGAGCTACGATGTAGCCACAGCTGCCCTGGGGCGCACGGACAGAGGCGAGGCTGCCGAGCACAGGCGCCACCGGTCCCTCCGACCACCACCTGCAGGCAAGGTGGGTTAAGTGCCTTGCCCAAGGACACAACAGCAGAATTCTCTGTCTAGAGCCAGGATTGAACCTTCCGATTGCTGGACAACCCGCTCTACCTCTTGAGCTGCTGCTGCCCCAGTAACACAGAGCCAAACGTTACATTTAGGAAGGTGGACTTTTCTAGGGGGGATTCAGTGTTTTGATTTTAAAATGTACATGTTTGCAAAAACATTTGAGCCACGCCTGCCAAACTGGCGGACTGTCTCACGCAGGACAGTTTTGAACCACGTAGGACAATGTCCTCACGAGTGGGTACTGTGGTGACCTCTGACCTTTACATATCATACATGTTTTTATTGTGTCATTGATCTGTTGAAATAATTTAAATAAAGAACCATCAATGTGATTTTCAGAAAAATTCAGAGGCAAAGTGCCTTTGCTCATAAAACAAACCTACATGATGGAGATCACTGACGTGTAACGTCATTTCAGTGGAGTGCAGCCTTCCTGTTCACGTCTGTGAGATGACCTGCCATTCGGTCCAGATTCAGACATGTTTTAATAAAATGAAGTGTATGTTTTTGGTCTGATCCTCATGTGCAGTGACACCAGTGTTCAGGCGGTTCTCAACCTGATGAAAGCCAACGAAAACGTCAATGTTCCTCTGGTGTGTCCTGCTGCTAAGAAACCTCAGCAGATCATTGCCGAGCCGTCCAAACGCAGTAACAAACCCAAGGTACCTCACAGGAGGCCAGCTCAGCATTTTCCAGAAGAAAAAGAAAACAGTTCTGATCGGAGTTCTCTCCACCTCCCTCTCAGGGTAGACACAGGAAACCAGGATCTCTCAGTCGGAACACCAGGGAGTCCTGTCCAGGTGAGCTGCCGCTCTCTGAAAGCCGAGCAACCCACTTCAGCGGCTCCACCCTCAGCTACCACCGATACCATCCAGTACCCAGCTCAGTGTGAGTGTGAACACCATCAGCTGCTTCCTCCACATGTTGGTTTCCGACATCAGAGTCATGAAACCGTGTGTACCTGTTACATATGACACAGGTGTACAGGTGCTTACCTTCATCCATGAAAACAGGATTTTAATTACCTTTCCTGCAGGCTTCATGTCTCCTTAGCGCTGAAGATATCCTCTGATGGTTGTGTGCTCTACGCCACCGGAAAGCAGCGTGACAAAGCAGTGATGTCACTCAGCATCTCCAATGGCCTCCTGCAGCTTTCATTAGACACAGAGAATAAGAAAGTTGTGCTGCAAAGCAAAAACAAATACAATGATAACCGATGGCATACGGTAAGGTCTCACACACACACATGCACACACACACACACACACACACGTCTACGTCACAGTCATTTTTATTACGTTGTGAAATAATTCTAGTAATTTTCGCTGGCTTTGTCGGTGGTGTAGTCCCACTAGTCAAGGCTCTAGTCCCAACAGAAGTGCATGTTTATCAAGTTTTCATGTTTTGGTTAAAATGGAAGAAAAAATGATAACATACTGAATATTATAAAGTGAAAGAACTAAAAACAGGGTAGAGTGTAATGCTGTGTGTGTGTTTCTGCAGGTTTTCATAAAGCATGAAGGAAAGAGGCTAAGTCTGATTGTGGATGGGATCAGCACCCAAACTCAGAGAATACCAGAAATGTCCAAGACCCGCTTCACAGGACCTCTATATATCGGAGGAGTCCCAGCCTCAGTCACAGTAAATATTATAATAGTTTAACTAATTTATGCTGCTGAAGGTTCTCGATCGTCCGGGTCATGGTAATCCAAAGGGGTTCAAACGAAGGCAACTGGACTTGTTAGGGTTTCTTGAAGACGTTTCGCTTCTTATCCAGGGAGCTTTGTCAATTCTGAAAGCTCCTCGGATGAGAAGCGAAACGTCTTCAAGAAACCAAAGAAGTCCAGTTGCCTTCATTCAAACTCTGTTGGTTTAAGTACTTTAGGTTGTTACCTTTCCTCATCCTTCTCACTTTTTTCACCTGTGATGCAAATTCCCATCTCACCCTCCATGAGTGGTCTCATCCTTCCAAGCTTGGGTCCTCTACCAGAGGCCTGGAGCTGGGTTACTGCCCCGAGTGCCTCGATGACCCTCTCAAGGCTTTCTCAAGTTCTTCTTTGAGGCTCTGGAACTTCTCCTGGTTTCTCATGTTCCTTTTTCCTGATGTTGCTATTACTTGGCATTGCCATATCAACCACAATGGCTGTCTTCTGTTGTTTGTCCACCAACACATCCAGTCGGTTCGCCATCACTATTTTGTCAGTCTGGATCTGGAAGTCCCACAGAAGCTTGGCTCTCTTGCTCTCAACCACGTTAGGGGGTGTTACTCACTTTGACCTTGGGGTTTCGAGTCCATACTCTGCACAGATGTTCCTGTACACGATGTCAGCCACTTGGTCGTGGCGTTCCATGTACAGTACAGGCCAAAAGTTTGGACACACCTTCTCATTCAATGTGTTTTTTTTTTCATGACCATTTAGATTGGCAGATTCTCACTGAAGGAACCAAAACTATGAATGAACACATGTGGAGATTTGTACTTAACCAAAAAGGTGAAATAACTGAAAACATGTTTTATGTTTGATTTTCTTCAAGAAAGCCACCCTTTGGTCTGATTACGACTTTGCATTCTCTCGATGAGCTTCAAGGTTTCCAACAGTCTTGAAGGACTACCTCTTGAAGCTCATCAGCATGTCATCTGTTGGGGCCTTGTCCTTGATGTACTTCTGGATCTTGGATGTTTCATGCTGGACACTCACCAGCTCTCGGCCTCCTTTCTTACTGATGATTTTTATTTTTTAATGGGCCACTTTTGTCTTTCATTTTTGTTTATGTGAATTGCCTCATGATTTTTTTATCTTGAGCAGTACAGTATAAAAGATCTTTTTTTTTTCTTCATTTTGAAAGTTAGTTTTTCAGATGCACTAACTACTTATCACCACTAGGGGACACAAAATTACCATTGTTATGCATCACATACATTGAACCCGACGGACCAGTGTTTATGTTTATGTATTTAGCAGACGCTTTTGTCCAAAGTGATAATCGGCATGTTGCCCTTGAGGCTAACAACAACAACAATAACAACAACTTGACATCAATCAAGGAGAGGAGGGAACAAGAAGTGGACAGTAGAGAGGGGGGGACGGTTGTAGGGAGGGTGCTAGTTTAGAAGATGCTCTCTGAAGAGCAGGGTCTTCAGGAGTTTCTTGAAAATTGAAAAGGAAGCTCCTGTTCTGGTAGTGCTTGGAAGGTCATTCCACATTTGTGGAATGATGCATGAGAAGAGAGAGTGCTTAATACTCACCAGTAGATGCAAACAATACACATACCTAATGGGAAGAGGCTCATCTAAACAATAGAATCCATATTTTCTAACTCAACATCCAATCATAATAAGCAGCTAAGCTTATAAGAGGTGACTGTAGAACCTCATCTGTGTTTGAACCGTTTTGATCCAGTTGAGCTTTCAGAGTTATCAAAAATATTAGCTTCATCTAAACCTTCAACTTGCATCTTAGATCCAATCCCAACCAAATTATTTAAAGAAGCATTTCCTTTGGTTACTGCCCCCATTCTAGATATAATCAATCTATCCTTAGTAAATGGATATGTACCACAAGATTTGCTGTAATCAAACCTTCACTTAAGAAGCCTTCTCTGGATCCAGATGACCCAATGAATTATAGACCAATATCTAACCTTCCATTTTTATCCAAAGTCCTGGAGAAAATAGTGGCCATCCAAGTATGTGAGCATTTAAACACTAATGCTCTGTTTGAGGAATTTCAGGCTGGTTTTAGAGAGTATCACAGCACTGAAACTGCATTAGTGAGAGTTACAAATGATATTCTCATGGCCTCAGATAAGAATCTTGTGTCTGTTCTAGTCTTGTTAGATCTCAGTGCTGCCTTTGACACAGTTGATCACAATGTTCTTTTAGAAAGACTTGAACATGTTGTAGGGATCAAAGGAGCAGCGTTAGGCTGGTTTAAATCCTACCTGTCTGACAGATTTCATTTTGTAAATGTACATGACAAATCTTCATACTTCAGGGTTACTTGTGGAGTACCACAGGGTTCAGTGCTTGGACCAATTCTTTTTACTATATGCTCCCAATTGGTAAAATCATTAGACATCATGGGATAAACTTCCACTGTTATGCTGACGATACTCAGTTATATTTATCCATTAACCCTGATGAACCTAATCGGTTAGGTAGATTACAGGCTTGTCTTGAAGACATAAAAAATTGGATGACTCTAAACTTTTTGCTTTTAAATCAAGACAAGACGGAAGTTCTCATCTTTGGAACAGAAATCCTGAAAAGGAAATTGCTTAGCCAATCACCTGACCTGAATGGCATTACATTAATCTCCGAGAACAAAGTAAGGAACCTTGGTGTTATCTTTGACCAGGACATGTCTTTCAATTCCCAGGTTAAACAGCTTTGTAGTATTTCTTTCTTCCGCCTTCGGAATATTGCTAAGATTAGAAGTGCGTCTCAGAGTAAGGACTTCAAAGCACTTTACACTACAGTGTTAACACACACTGATGATGATGAGCTACGATGTAGCCACAGCTGCCCTGGGGCGCACTGACAGAGGCGAGGCTGCTGACCACAGGCGCGGCCAGTCCCTCCGACCACCACCAGGGCACTGAGTTGGTGTGTGTGTTATACATGATATATTTAACAGGTGTTCTGTTTTCAGACTGGAGGCTGCGTTGGATTTGTGGGCTGTGTCAAGGATCTGATGCTGAATAAAGACCCTGCAGGAAGCCCAACCCACAGCCAGGGCACAGTGCCATGTTTCCAGAAATCTCTGCAGCCCGGCACGTACTTCTCTGGACCCGGAGGACACATGGAGCTGGGTAGCTAGCTAGCATTCCTGTCTTTCCCATGTAGCTTGGCCTTATTGTTGAGAGTTTCTCCTCAGTGAACTCTCGTTCGTCTGACAGATGAGCTCCTGGATCTGAGCCAAAATCTAGAGATCCAGCTTGAGGTTCGGCCCATCTCAGATTCTGGACTGCTGTTGCATGCTGGAACGTCACCTAACCATCACCTGAGTTTGGCCCTCAGCCACGGAAAGGTCAGACAGGGGCTCAGAATAGACGACCCTTTCCATGAATACTTGATTCTGGAAAATAACGAAAGCTAATGTGTGTTTTCTGTAGGTAATCGTCTTAGTCAACAGTGACAAAGGTGAATTCTCCACCTCCTTTTATTCTGAAAAACCTCTGTGCAATGGGCTCTGGCACACTATCAAAGGTTAGTTTGTGTCGGCATGTGGTCTCCTCCAGTTTTGTTGGCCAGTTGTGATGTTGAAATCATTTTTTCCAGTGTTGAAGAAGGACAGAACTCTGAGGCTGTATGTGGACGGAGCCAGCAGTTCCAGCGTGGGCCCCGGACAGAACCGTTCTGCAGGGCCCAAAGTGTCCGTTTACCTGGGAGATGTACCTGGTCAGCTCCACACACACCTAACTGTAGTCACTTACTTACTTGAGTACTTTATAGTCCCCAAGCAGTGGTATTCAATAGGCCTCCGTCTTTGTGGCCCCCGCGCCTTTAAAAGGGGCACTGCCACACTGTAAGCCCAACTTACTATAACAGCGCGCACACACACCTGGACCAGACCACTCAGTTGGACCTTTCGATCTGTCACAATAGGATCACTACAGAACAGTAATATCACCATTTCACACCCTGTTTCTCTCTGTCCACCAGGTGGGACCAGAATTCCCAGACTTCCTGAGGGCCTGCCAGGTTTTAAAGGCTGCATCCGCAGCGTTCTGCTGAAGCGGAGAGCTGCTGTGCTGTCCAAACCTCGCTCTGTGCATGGAGCGGTGGGCATGGGAGGCTGCCCACACCCATAGAGCCTCATCCTCACATTACACAGTACTGGTGGTGGGTGGGTGTCATGCTACTGTAGCTAATTTAAAACCGTGATATTTATTTTGTACCAGTTTATTTTCACATTTATCACCACAACATTCCAGCTTCCACAGGGTGCTGTATTAGGAACAGCTGTGTGACTGAATCAAGACTAAAGTCAACAATTTGTTTAGAAAAAGCTAAAATCAAACGCACCCTCTGGGCTGGTAACTCATGACCTCTGAGGCAGAGACCAGTCTGACGGGGACAGCATCCAGAAACAGCTGCTGGACTCATGTGACCCCGAGTTTCCACGGGAGCCGTCAGCAGCACGTTACTGCAGCAGCACGACTTGCTCGCGTGAGCTGCTGATTGGCCCTTCCCACGAGACGCGAAGCAGCAGGGGAGCAGCTGTCACCAACCGAGCACGAAGTCACACGAGTGACTTCATCAGAACACAACAACAAGCAGGAGAAAACTACAACATGGTTTGTGTTTTATGTTCTGTCCGTTTTATAATCGCCAATACGGACCTGAAAAACAAAGGAGACTGCTAGCTAGGTGATAACTTCTCACGGGGACGCACAGTTAGTAACGTTTTTTAATAGTAAAGTAACCGGAAGGCAGTACGTTCTTTATTCAGAAAATCTCGAGAGCTTCTCTCCATTTCCGCGTCCGATTTCCTGTCTTTCCTTCCCCAAAAATGTCGAACTTGACCCGTTTCAGAGGCGTTGCGCGTAGAAAATAGAACCGGCGCGTAAAGGCCGCGACATGCTTCTCTTGAGACGCGGCCGACGGCTCCTGTGGAAAGCCGGGGTAAGATTGAACCCGAACCAAACACACGAGGGTAGCGTGCTCGTTATTATAATAAAGAGCTGAAACAGAACAGTCTCTACTCCGGCTCTCGTGTCTGAATAAACATTTTTATAACCTGAACGCGTGCGTCTGCTTGTGTTTCTGAGTTAGAAGAAGAAATGAAGACAGGTAATGATTTTATGGTTTTTATTGTAATCAGAAGTTATTCACCCAGAGCTGCAGGTATGGGGCCTGATTCAAACTCCAGTACCACCACATCCATGCTAACCAGAACCGTGAACATAAGCTCTGCTGGCCAAGTGGTTCCTGAGTAGGGACATTGCTTTTGGTACAGACTGTAGGACAGTACAGAGGATGGAAATGTATAGAAAGCTCAACATTTGCTTTGACTCCTAATCCAGACTCATGTCTTCATCCTCCTTCTTCTCTTTGGAGTCTCCTTTGCTGCCCTGCATGGCTCTGGCAAACGCCTCCACGTCTGCACACACACACACACAAATTCAGCATTAGAACATCAACTTTGTTGTGATTTTGTAGTTTTACCGGCCGCTGTTTGTTACAGTTTACGTGTAAAAGTAGAACATGTCCTTGGCTGAGAGAGAGAGAGGGAGGTAGAGATGTAGAGAGAGAGATGTAGAGAGAGAGAGAGAGATGTAGAGGTGTAGAGAGAGAGAGGGATAGAGGTAGAGGTAGAGATGTAGAGAGGTAGAGAGGGAGAGAGAGAGAGATGTAGAGAGAGAGAGAGATGTAGAGAGGGATGTAGAGAGAGGTAGAGAGGTAGATGTAGAGAGAGGTAGAGGTAGAGAGATGTAGAGAGAGAGAGGGAGAGAGGTAGAGATGTAGAGAGGTAGAGAGAGAGAGATGTAGAGAGGTAGAGGTAGAGAGATGTAGAGAGAGAGAGAGAGAGAGAGGTAGAGATGTAGATAGAGAGAGGGGTAGAGATGTAGATAGAGAGAGGGATAGAGGTAGAGATGTAGATAGAGAGAGGGATAGAGGTAGAGATGTAGATAGAGAGAGGGATAGAGGTAGAGAGAGATGTAGAGAGAGAGAGAGAGAGAGAGAGGTAGAGAGAGAGGTAGAGAGATGTAGAGAGAGAGGTAGAGAGATGTAGAGGGAGAGATGTAGAGAGAGAGAGAGAGAGAGAGAGAGAGATGGAGAGAGAGAGGTAGAGATGGAGAGGTAGAGAGAGATGTAGAGAGAGAGAGAGAG